>VUQI01029915.1:0-11123 GCA_015106735.1 Paratilapia polleni | reverse complement strand
AAGGCAAATCTCAAACAGCAGCTTATGGCAAACCAGAATTGTGATCACTTTCAACTACAATTATTTTTTGTATTTGACTTTCGTTTGTGTGTTTTTCTGCACGTGACCAGCCAGACTACAGATGCACAGTTTCTGCATCTTATATTTATATTCTGATATCCATTAAAATGCATTCTCCCTGGTAAATAACCAAATAAACAAAAAGTGAAAATAGGTAAATCTAATTTGTAAGATACTTAATAAAGAATGCTAATTTAAAGAAGTGGAAAGGTACTGAAAATAGGCTACAGAGCCAAGGCCAAGGCCGTGATATGGGAACTGGTGGGGCGGTCACTACTGGAATGTGCTTATCAGAGAGGCTGTGGAAAAATGAATGGACTTTAAAACGTTGAACTTTGAAGTGTATAAAGTATAACCAGTCCTTTCTCAGATCAAACGTGCAAAACACAATCTTTTGCATACCTGTATACCTCAAAATCCAGATTTCTGCTGTGCAGAGCAGCAGCTTAGTAAATGGCTCTATATTTATATTAGTAGTTATATGTGTAGTTAATGGGGGGCCTTAAAGACAATATTTCATAGTCGTTCTGTTTTTCACAACAGGAACAGAAAAATATGTACATGATTGTGTACACGTTTTTTTTGTGAATTCAGTTGTATTCAAATACAGTAAGTGAATGCGGGTTAAATTTAAAGTTGTCTCAAATGCATTTTGCTGCCATCTGTCTGCAGCCATGGGTTTAGTATCTGTGTTAGCAGCATGCAATACTCTCCCCTTCACTCACACAGGTGAGGGGGCAGGACTTGGGGCCAATTTTAGTTCAACTCCTACTGATTACCTATTTCTTAAAAACTTCTAACTGGCATGTAGAGCTGGGATGTGATGTTGTCAGGGGACTAAAAGAATTCTGGTAGAGACTTCAGACTTTTGCAGCTCATACTATACACGTTCAAAGTGATAAAAATCTCATGAACCTATAAAACATGGTCCCTTTTAGGTTATTTAGAGTGGAGTTGATCATCCTGCCTTAATTTGCAGATGTCTGCGCTGCTTCTTTTAGTATTGAGTACTCATTTTAAGATTTTTTTTTTCATTTTTTTACTTTCTAAAATTCTAACTTGTTATAAAATCCACACCCCCATTTGTTAATCTTGGAAACATGTTAGCTCATGAAATCTTCTTGGATAAACTACCTCTGTCCTTTGCCTCCAGTCGCATTTATGTTGGAGTCAATAGCAAAGGTTTGTCTTTGTGAAACATGGTTTCTGCCTCAAAATAACCTAAAGCTTTGCTAATTTCTCCAATTCGTGCTTCAACTCCTTCTCCTGCCTTTGACCCAGAAATCAGTCTGTGTGACTCGTTCCCTAAAACGCATTTTGAAGACAGAGGAGAGAGTAGACTTCCCAGAGCTATAATCTACGATGCACAGGTGTAACCTTTGCTCAGCATTTTTACCTTCAACATAAAGAGGCGGGTGGAGGACTGTGCAAACATAAAACACAGCGACAGTAGGCCGTAACAAAATTTATCATGCAGTTCTTTCAAACTCATCTTTGACATCATTCTAAAATGAGATGCCGAGGCAGAGATGTTGCCTTGACTCCTCTCTCCTCATGTCGCTTCCTTGCATCACCACAGGGAGGAACTAAGATGTGAGGGGGGGAAAAAATTAAAATATTGAGGACGTAATGAGAGAAGCGGCTAATCTCACTTTTAAACACTCTTTCTGAAATCAAACCAACTTGCCAACCTCAACCATAAAGTTAAAAACACTTTGTCACATCTTTTATCAGTGGGCATATGTACAGTACATCACCTACATATTTGGAAGTACTGTCTTATCTTTTCTACAGATGTATTTTTCATACATGCAGCAGACTATATACACAACAGTGCAGTGTATCTAATTATACACAGTAGCAGTAACATGCCAGAGCTCCTACTGGTAGCAGTCTGCTGGTACTGCAGCTTTTTTTCCACAGAATACCTGCAGATTATTCTTCTGTCGATCAAATAACAGATGGATTAATGGATTGTCTCAGCTCTAGTTCTGGTATATTTCTGCCTTAAATGTATAAACAGAAAAGCTGAAGCCCACGAAAATACAAAATACCTGATTTAAGCCGATCTCCCCTACAGGGTCATCAGCTGAAGCACCTCTGGATGGATTTCATTGCTACTGCTGTTTTTTTGAATTCTGTTGGATGATCTCCAGCTTGTCAAAAATGGCAATCCTCCAACATGACTTACATTTTGGGGTGGGAGGATGAAATCTCTGGTGAGTAGAGCCAGTGATGAGCAAAGAATGTGTTAGTGTGGCCAAACTGATGAGATCAGGAACAATCAGCATTGTATTTTTTAAATGGTAGGAGCTGCACACATTATGAAAGAAACATTACATGTACCGTTACACTTTCATTTACTTCATTCAGATTTGCACTCGACCCTCTTCCTATCCAGCTACAAGCCAGAAAGCTGTACTGACACCCTTTCCTCTTTTTCCTATTTTGAGCCATAAAACGAGTCAGGCAGTTTACAAGTGAGGTCCATTCTGCTGATGGATCAGTGACAAAGAACTCTTGCCCAAGCTGGTCATTTAAAAGGACTTTATTTTCAAATCTATTTAACACTGACGTAGAACATCACAAATCTAAACCTAACACTACATGTAACAACATATTTACAGCTGCTCTTCAGGACACTGCCTAAACTCAAGAGAAACAAAGCTGTCCCAAAATGTTGCAAATGTTGAGACAAATGTTGTCTCAAATGCAACACCAAGAATTAGTTAATGCACATGGTTTAACTACAGCAGGAAGAGTACTATACTCAACTGACATTTAAATACTGCTAAAAAACACTAAAATAAAATTTTGCATCAACAACAGTATTTTTATATACCCAACAGAAGTGTTAAAGAAATTTACTTTTTTCCAATTTGTGTGCACATGCAACCCATGGACTGTGGTAACACCAATAAAATACATTTAAAACACTCCTGGAACAAAGTATTTGTTTCTTCGCAGTAAAAGATTCAATAAGAAGTGGGAAAAGTTTACTTAGCATCAAAATTCTTCCAGCAATACACGTTAAAACACCGTGTGTACCTTACACCTTTATAATTTATGCAAAAATCCAAAACTGCTTTTCTTCATCCGATATGATGAAGAGCAAACTGAGTATCTTTGAGTCAATAAAACCAGCAGCACCATCATGTGAAAAACGTACCAGAAGGTTTCACCATTTCCTGACATTTTGTACACTAAACCACCATTCAATTCATCAAGAAAAGTAATAACCAGTTAAAATTAGTCAGAGATTTGATAACTTTCTACATGTTTACAACTCGTCAAAGGGACATTTTCTTCTCTCCAGGTTTTTCCAGTCTGTGTCTGACTTCATGGACTTTTGATAAGCCAGGTGAGGAGAAACCTCTCCCACATTCTTTAACGTACATCAGTCTGTGTCCGGTGTGCATACATTTGTGTCTTTGTTCTTTATCAACTGAAAGTTCTTCCACAGTGGTCATGGCAGAGCTGACAGGTGAGAGCTGAATTCATCTGTGTTGCTCTGCTTCTAAAACAAAGAAAAACAAAGTAAGTTGGGGTTTCCTGCAGCATTTTATGCTGGAGACACTGTGCCACCCTTTAAAAGGCATCTATGTGTTCCTACCCTCACCTGTGGCCACAAGTTTTGGATAGTGACCCAAAGAATACAAGCAGCAGAAATCAGCTTCCCCCAAAGGGTGCAGAGGAGCTCGGACATTCAGGAGGGGCTCAGAGTGGAGTCACTGTTTCTTCACATCGAAATGTTGAGGCGATTCATGACTAGGATGTGTCAGGGGTGCCTCCTACGTGAGATGATTCAGGCATGTCCTACCAGAAAACCCGAGGCAAACCCAATATCACCATTCTGACACTGGAGAAGATCCAGCACATATTACAGAAGCAGAATTCACAGGCACAGAATGGGACTTACCTGAATTAATTTAAAAATAAGGGCCACGCTAAAATCTGTCAGGAGGGGAACAAGAAGATGATCTTAGTAGGTCACAACATTTTAGCAGAGCAGTCAAACAGCCAGTGTTAATCTGGTAAAAAATATACAGAGAAGACATTTTTGAAATCATTTTTAACAAACCTTACAGTGGTTGCTCTTCAGTCTCTTTCAGTGGCGGTTTATCACAGTGGTCAGATTTGAATGGCCCCTAAACTGACTCTAGGCTTTCCAACATTGGTCACAGTGGTATCTTTGTCTCCAGTGTAAATAACTTTGTGGGCCTTTAAGTTTGCTGCACTGATCACACATCATGTCCAGTGCATGTGTGTTGGTGTGTTTTTAGGGTTGCTGGCCAGGTGAAAGTTTTTGCACAAAGGTCATAGCATTACAGCTTCCCTCCAGAGTGGCTCTGCTGATGTGCCCTCAAGCTTTGCTTCCAAGTAAAAGCCCTGTCACACTGGTCACATTTGTATGGTTTAACATCACTGTGGATTAGTTTATGCGTTTCTAAGTGACTGACCCATCTAAAAGCCTTCCCACACTGGTTACATGTATGTGGTTTAGATCCACTGTGGATCAGCTGATGTCTTTTTAAGTTGCTCATTTGATTAAAAGCCTTCTCACACTGGTCACATGTGTATGGTTTAACTCCACTGTGGATGAGTTGATGTGATTGTAAGTGGCTCATCTGACTAAAAGCCTTCTCACACTGGTCACATGCGTATGGTTTAATTCCCCTGTGGATGAGTTGATGTGTTCTCAAGTTGCCCTTCAAACTAAAAGCCTTCCCACACTGGTCACATATGTATGGTTTAATTCCACTGTGGCCGAGTTGGTGTCTTTTTAAGTTGTTCATCTGATTAAAAGCCTCCCCACACTGCTCACAAGTGAATGGTTTATCCCCAGTGTGGATGCGTTGATGTCTCGTGAGGTGACTCTTGGTATAAAAAAACTTTTCACACTGATCACAACTGTAGGATTCATCTCCGTTTGCTCTTGGTGGGTGAGCCTCCTGAGAACATTGAGGTCTCAGGCCATCTTTGTCTCTTTGTTCCTATAGTGACAAAGACACAGAGCCTGTGAGTGAAATGCTGACATGGACCAAGCTTAATAATTCTCTGGCTTATTAACACACAGGCTTGTGCAATCTACATACCATCTGAATACTGCTACGCCCACATTTCTCTACAAGGAAACACATTTTCCTCCAGGTGAAGTGGAGAAAGTGCTGACAATGTTACAAAAGAGAAGCCCGCACCTCTAAGGCAAGAAAGAAGTAGAAAGTCCGACTGAATAAACTGAAACAATTGTATCCAAAGAAGAAGCCATAAAAGGTGCAGCTGTCCAAAGTGTGTCTGCTGGAGTGACAATGTGGGGTTTTTTTTTTGTTTTTTATGGGGTTTTTTTTATAATTATTTAAGATAAGGAAGACTGGCATGTGTTTAAATTAAAAGGTTAAAGCCTACATCTTGTCATTTTGTTTTCTTTACATGTAATTATTATTTTTTTTTATTTAATTGTAATTCTGAGCATTTTGTGGCATATGGTGTTTTAGAAAACTAAATAATGACGAAAAGGCAATAATAATAGTAGTAGTTGTATTCATTTTAAAGACTTGTGTTTATATCAAGACAGCCAAGGACTCCATTTATTCATACATGGTCAGAAGCACTTCTAAATTTGTTCATAAACTATGAACAAGTTCAGGTAGGAAAATACTGATAAATCACAGAATTTCGGACTCATGATTTACACACAGATTTGTGCGTACACACTGTTAGTAAATGAAACCCATTGTTCTCACCTTTTGTGAAGAAGCCATTTTTCCTCTGTAGTGGCTGACAATGTTCCTCTGCTCCCCTGTCAGACTCTTCTCACCCTGCCAACACCTGTGGAAAAACTGATTTTTATTAGGCTATCACTCTGTAGACCAGTTTCACAGATGAGATTTAAGCCTAGTCCCAGAAGAAAATGCAGTCTTACATCAACATGACTTACAAAGACTTGTCTTAAAATAGTCAGACTTAGCCTGATCTAGATTAAAGTGAGCTGATTGAAAGACAGAGGATTAGAGCTAGTCAAGGACCTTCGAGAAGACAGGTTTAATATTTCTTTACAATATTTGTGAGGGAGCATGGACAGCACACAATATCTAAATGAAGAACTCTGCACCTGCACTACCAGGTGAGTCCACCAACACGATTATGCTACTTGACAATCTATTAAACTACTGAAGTAACTTTTCAGCATCTAGAATCTTTTGTCATGAAACTTTATGTGGTGCCAGAATAGTTCAAAGTCTGCAGGGCATTTTTGAACTGAGGTGGTTTTCAATCATGTTTCCTGATGATGAAGCCAACTATAATGTTTAAGTCCATCAATATGGGGTCTTCCCAAGTTAGTGGATGGATATTTGGAGGTCATGTTCCCATCAAGTGTCCAACTCCCGATGCTGATACTTCTTACGCCATGGTAATTTATGTTGCAGACCTAACCTGCTCCAGAGCAGATTATTATCAATCAGTTCTACAGAAAATAGTGTCCAGTGTTCCAGGAAGATCCCTCAGACCTTGGTGCCCAGGCAGTGAGATAGTCTATAGTCTTAATAGGGTCTAAGATCTTTGTGTTTCCCTGATGAGCATCAGTAATACATATATACATAGATCCTTATGTAGACTTTTTCCTGTTGGCTGCAAACAATTTTATTGTTCTATTAGCATGAAAGTGTGATCAGAAGACAGGACACCTATTTGTAGCTACTTGTTGCACATAGAGTAAGCCTACATTTGAATTCTGTTCTTACATTTATTCCCAGATCCCAGACCGATAAATACCAGCGAGGCTGTACCTAAAAGAATTAAAATTCATATTTAAACATTAATTTTAATGACAACAGTTATAACCCATCAGATTGTCCCGTGTCTTAATGATATGACATTTCTGCCAGCTTTCTTTCCTGGCTTGAAATAGACTAGACTTTATTAATATAGCAGCTCTTTTCCAGTCTTACTATCCAAAATGTTTAGAGTGCACACAGGTTCATGCAGAGCTTTTAATACTAAACTCCTGTACAGTGCTTTCCATCTCACACATACTCTCACTGCTAAATTTATCATCATCATCATCAGCAGCAGCAGCAGCAGCTGTGTTATTTTCAGTCTGTATTATGTGTTTAACCTCTTCATATTTTCCCCATAGTATAGTTTTATATTCCTTTGTAAAAATCAGCCACTCTGCTGACAGTAGACTTAACCATGTTTGCGATTGGTCAGATGCTGCCAGTGCCACCCCTTTCATGTGAACACACTCATAGTTAGATCAGGAAACCCTGGGTTAAACTTTTTGCTGATAACCACCTTTGTGTGACTGCTTAGCTGGATTGCTGATGTTAGGGTAAGTGTAGCCAGATAATGAAGAGATATCCTGGGTATGCTAAACTTGCTTCATAGTACAGGGCTCTGGTTTTCAGTTTACCACATCCCCTGACTTCTGTCTCTTATTAGTTAGAAAGCATACATCATCTTCAGATTCTAGCATTAACCAAAATACTGACCAACAGACTGGGAGTACACATTCAAACTCTGCTGCTTAGTTTACAGCTTACACACTACAGCTCTTTCTGTAGTAGCTTTCTATGAGCGGGGTGAACACGGACAATATCATTCAGTCTTTGTAAACACTTAACAAGAAGATAACTTCTGCTAGCATGCTAACGTAAAGCCAAAGTAAAGCTGTGAGTTTAGTTGCACTGGTACCAGTTATTTTCTCCAAAGACTCTCCAGTTCCCTAATGTTCCATCATGAACACACCTGGGGGACAGCATTCAGGAGATAACAAGCTAATCTAAAGTTACAAAAGAACTCCAGCTAACATTAACTTAGTGGTTACCTTTGGAAGAGGCCAGGCCACCAACCAAGAGAAACTGGAAGAGTTCAAAACCCACAGAGATCTTTGCTGATGTGCTCCATGGATGAACTGCTGTGCTCACTGATGGATTATGGAGAACAGGTGTGCCAACAACTAACTGCCATGCAGGAGCCTCTTAAAGCTGTAGGATCCAGTTTAAAAACCTGCAAATATGTTCAGTCTATGTTATCTGGTAAAGACCAGAGGGTTAGACTACGAAGGAAGTTCAACACAGGCAGGCTTTCTGTGTTAGCTAGCTCGACAAAACCTAAAACCCCAGTAGGAGAAAACAGGTATCACGATGGCGGTTATCAACTTTTTCTGTTAAGCCGGGCTTTCTGCTTCAGGCTCTGTGCATGCTCACATAAAAAGGGGTGCTTCATGTGTCATATGGCTCTTTTTCTCCACAAAATGATCCTTATGAGTGCCACCTACTCCAATCAGAGACGTTATCAGACGATAATGATGTTAAAATGGTTAAATGTTAAAAATCTATAAAGAGAATGTTTAAAAATATAACAGTAAAATGCAACACAGCTGCAAATAAGACAAGAGATTGATGCTGCAGAAAATTGTTAATCTTGGGATTTAGCACAGACAGCAGTAAAATAAACACTTTAATTCCAGTTAATTATTTTTTAGCTGAGTACGCTCTCAGTGCTGCTGTTTATTTCTAAGGTGACAGCTGCACATTAGAGCTCTGAAACTTTAAGCTGGTTTAAAACATGGTTTTAAACATTGAAGGTTAGCGTCCTATAGCCTAATAAAGGAGACGTGGAGACCGGTTTAGTTTGTCAGCAGATCAAAGTGAAATTAATTCTATTCATTGAACAGGTATTCTTTGTGTTCTGTGTTCTAGTAGCTGCAATTCCAGCAGTGTTAAAGAGACTTGGCAGCAATTCTCTACTTAGAATCAAGTATAAAAACATTTATACATTTTCTGAATCAGCAATTGAATACATGCACATTCCCGTGACAAGGTCTGATAGGTATTGCTCCACAGTGCCTATTGGACCTTCTTCTCCCCTACACCCCATCTGGGACTCTGCATTCCTAAGGTAAAGGCCTACTCTCCATCTCCCACACCAGACTGCAGTCCTACAGGTACAGAGCCTTCAGCACTGCTGCCCCCACTCTCTGGAACATGCTTCACTCTGAGATCCACAATGCCCTATCTCTGGACATTTTCAAATGTCACCTTTTCACTCAAGCCTTTAGTCTTTGACTCTTTTTGTGTGTGTAAAACAATTTTGGTTTCCTTGAAAGGCATTATATAGATCTAAGTTATTATTAGTAGTAGTAGTGATGCGATGCTCTAACTTTACAAGCTGGGCTTCATTCAGTGGTTTTAGTAAGGTAGAGCTTAACAACTTGCACATATAAAACACATTTGCCCAGCAGAGTCTCTATATTGCACTTAAAACATGCTGTAAATAAAAGAATCAGTGAAAACATGGCGCTTCCAGACGATTTTAAACCGAAACTCTGAACCCATAACCTGCTTCCGACCAGGTATTCAGCAAGTTACTGTGGTGATTTTGCCAGGTAAAGAGAGAGCTACTTTCGTGACACAGAAAACTCTGACTTCACCATTTGGTTTGTGTGTGTATGATTTTTATTTAAAAAGGTATATATTGACACATACATTTTGAATTTGATTTAAACTAAGTATAAAGAGTCATGAATATTGTTGCATCTGAGGTCAAACAAAGCGCAAAATTTATGATGCAGATCGTTCAAACTCATCTTTAACATCGCTTTAAAATGAGATTCCATGGTGGAGATGTATACAGGCCTGTTGCCTTGACTCCCGTCTCCCCATGTCTTCCTCACCTCCTCCGCTCACATCACTGGTAGGAGGGACTAAGTTGTGAGGAGATCAAGGATGTAATGAGAAAGGTGGCTAATCTCACTTTTGAAGTTTCTGTTTCTAAATTCAAACCAACTTGCTGACCTCAGAAGCATGACGGTAAGAACTTTGTCTCATCTACCTTTTTTCTGTGGACATTTCTACAGTACATCGCCTACAAGTACATATTTAAAGTAGTGATTTGTCTGTTGTGTTTTTATAGATGTATAGTTATTTACATTATTTCTTTCTGCTTGTGTGGAGCCTCTTGATGCAGCTCCTGTTGAACACTGGACAAATGTCACAGCCAGTCAGAATTAAACCTAAGAGGAAAAAAAATCTAAGAGGAAACCAGAGAATGAAAATAGTAATGCGAATGGTGACTCCATTCACAAGGGAGGTCTTGATGCCTTACAACTGAAATGAGCCTCGTTTAGCATGAGCTGTGACCCAGTGAGTGTCACCATGCTACTTCCTACCACCATGACACAGGTCAGTCAAATCTACAGAAACAAGTGGGTCATAATTTCATTTTAGTAGTTAGAAGCAATATTTGAGTAAATAGTAATACAACATGACAAGTGAATGTTTTGGTAAGTTTTGAAATTGATAAAAGCAGGAAAGGGCCGCAAACTATTTGGTTCCAAGTAAAAATTCAATGCTTAAAAAATTTGCCGCTTATTATTAACATAATACTAATAAATAATGAAAAATAATTTCAATTTCATTGCTGACAATATTTTTAAGATGCGTAAATACCAATATGTCCCCTTGCACTTATGCTGGATGGTCTCCAGCTAGTCAAAATGGCAATCCTTCAACATGACTTACATTTTGGACAAGAGGATGAGGTCTCATGGAGGCAAATGTAACAAGTAGGGCTAGTAGTGAGCAAGACAGGAGTATTGCTAGGATCAATCAGCATTATATTTTCATGGTGAGAGCTGCACACATTAGGAGAGAAACATTACATGCGTCATTACACTTTTATTTACTTTTTTCAGATTTGCACTCGACCTTCTTGGCATCCAGCTACAAACCAGAAAGCTGTACTGACATCCATCCTATTTTTCAAATTTGAGCCATAAAACGAGTCGGACAGTTTACAAGTGAGGTACAATTAGATGGATCAGTGACAAAGAACTCTTGCCCAAGCTGGTCATTTAAAAGGACTTTATTTTCAAATCTATTTAACACTGATGTAGAACATCACAAATCTAAACCCAATACTACATGTAACATGTTTACAGCTTTTACAGTTGCTTTTCAGGACACTGCCTAAACTCAAGGGGAACCAAGTCCTCCCAAAATGTTGCGTTTTGTGTCCCAAATGCAACACCAAGAATTATGCAAGTTAATACACATGGT
>VUQI01029913.1:18279-44043 GCA_015106735.1 Paratilapia polleni | reverse complement strand
CCATCTTCCTCTTGATCAGGGGTTCAGGTCTGGAGATTGGGCTGGCCATGACATGGTCTTGATCTGGTGGTCCTTCATCCACACCTTGATCGACCTAGCTGTGTGGCATGGAGCATTGTCCTGCTGGAAAAACCAATCCTCAGAGTTGGGGAACATCGTCAGAGCAGAAGGCAGCAAGTTTTCTTCCAGGATAACCTTGTACGTGGCTTGATTCATGCGTCCTTTGCAAAGACGAAACTGCCCGACTCCAGCCTTACTGAAGCATCCCCAGATCATCACCGATCCTCCACCAAATTTCACAGTGGGTGTGAGACATTGTGGCTTGTAGGCCTCTCCAGGTCTCCGTCTAACCATTAGACGACCAGCTGTTGGACAAACCTATAAATTAGACTCATCA
This sequence comes from Paratilapia polleni, assembly GCA_015106735.1. Lineage (NCBI taxonomy): Eukaryota > Metazoa > Chordata > Actinopteri > Cichliformes > Cichlidae > Paratilapia > Paratilapia polleni. Next base: position 43,646 of record VUQI01029913.1, on the reverse strand, counting down.
GAGAAGATGACTTTACTCCAGTCCGCTATGGTCCAATCCTTATGGTCTTTTGCAAACTTCAGCCTGGTTCTTCTTTGCTTCTCATTGATGATCAATAGATACTGGAATGGAAGAACTGTAATATATGTAGAGATGCTGATTTCTGAAAAATTTGCAGTGGTCTCTTAATTTTTTCCAGAGCTGTATATAAGGAGTATATGTTAACAAATGTTAAGGAAATCTGTTTGTTTTGTGTGTCTGAAAGGGAAAAAAAAATTCGGAGATATGTCAGGATATCGGAGATTTAAATCACCCAATATTGGTATCGGTCTTAAAAATCCTGTAACTGTTGGGCTCTAATAAACACTTTCCTAATGAGTTTATGGGCTCAGGCACTCATTTAGGGTTATGGTGAATAAAACATTAAGTCCATTTTGTAAATTATGGGCATTCTAAGTTTCAGAAAGGAGGATTATCCAGGGTATTCTTATTGAGCCTGCAGTTTCACGGTCAGATCGCTCATCACACCTGGTTTCAAAACACCAAAATGGCACAGCAAAAACTTTCATTTTGAGGCTTCAACACAGGACTTCACAAACCAGTGGGTGACGTCACAGTAGCTCTGTCCATCTTTGTTACTGTCTGTGAGGAAATAACACACAGACTGTTGATCACAGCGTTTTCTGTAAACCTTTAGTTTCCTAGGCAGGCAGTGTTGTTATTGTGACTAATCAGGTTTATTTCATTGTTGAAACCAAAATTGTAATCACCATCTTTTACAATTACACAACCTAAAGTAGTAGCTTGTTTGTTTTGTATTTGATAAAGTTTTATTAGCATTTTACCTGCATTTACATGATCAGCTGCAACAATGTTGTCATTAATCTTGGCTAGTGATGATTAATGTTATTCACAGTTTGTTTATTCTGTCATGTGTCTTTGAATTTGAATAAATTCCTCAATGACTGCTGGCCAGAACTATGACAGGTGTCTGCTTGTGTTTCTGTTCGGCTTTCTGAGCTTACATGTAGTTTTAATTAAACATTTGTTCCCTGTCAGTGTTTGTGCTAAATCAACTTTAGAGTTACCCTGTAGTTGTAACTAGCTTTGCACCAAGTGTCTGATGAAGCTGAAATGGTTTTGGTTATGAATAATGGCTCCTTCATAGTGTTCTTTAGCTTGACGTGTGTTGTAAAGCAGCACACCAGATGTTGGGTGGAAAAAAAAAAAAAATCAAAATGCTGTTGTTGCCAATGAGGCTAAAATAGCCTGTATTTTTCTCAGAAGGAGAGACATTGCAGGATATTTGTTGCACAAGGTGTTCATGTCCTGTGGCCTAAAATCTGTGCTGTCTTAACATGAAGGAAACAAGTACAGCCACTCCTGTACCTACATTTTAAATGATTACGTAAACAGAAAAGCTCAGCTTGCACGTCAATCGCAGTATTCATCAAAAATATATCTGCCAGGGCCATTCAGTCCATCGTTGGAGATATCTGTGAGGACGCCGTGGGAAAGATGGGAGAAAACCAGAACAGGGCAGGATTGAGGGGGATGTCAGTACATTAGGAAAAATACAAAGCCAAAGAAATAGTGAAAAAAGAGCGAAGGAAGTAAAGGTCTTTGCAGCTCTCCCCTTGGGTCTAGTTAAAGAGCCAGCTGGATGTACGTTTGAAAAAGAGGAGACAAGCAGAGGAAGAAAGTAGCTGAGAAAGATTCATTTTTCATCTGATTAATGGCATGATTGCAGACCCACACCTCCTACATGTGAAGGCATTTTCCCAGTGTTTGTTCATTTATAGAGATGCACAGCAAAGCAAAAAAGTGGCACGTTTGAGAAAGATTAAAAAAAAACCGTGGCCTATAAACAGACAAATGATTCATAACAAACCAGAGTAGGAAATAAACAATCATATAATGGCAAGCAGAGACATGGACCACTGCCATCAGTGAATGTCATCTTATTCATCGATATTAGCTGATAATAGTGTTTAGCTGGTACATATCAGTGCATTCCCACCAATAGTAAGTAACTCTGCGATGCAAAACACTAAAACAAATACAGATGAGATCCAGAAACACTGGAGATGAACTGAGACACATTTGAAAACTGTCATGTAGTCTGACAAGTCAAGAAAGTGACAGTAAGCAGCTTCAACAGTCTGCAAAGACGTCTGTAGGCTGTGAGTAGGGCCACCGCAGAACCATGTTGGAGCTCTTAGTCACTGATGATGCAGCAATCTTTTAGTTTTCTTTAATTTTATTTTAAAAAGAAGAGGATATTTTGATTTAAGGGGATTTAACTACAATCGTTGGATTTTGTTTAGTTAATTCATTTGTTGATTGTCTGTTGGAGACAGAAAAATCAGTTACCTGACAGCTGTTCTTCTCCTAATTACTGATGTAGTTTTTTACTCATATGTCATCACAGTGACTTTGTAGCTTTACAGTTCAAGCAGTTTGGGATTTTTTTGAGTCCTTTTGATCACAAACGCTCTCCTGTTGCTTTTTTTTTTTCTCCCTCTTTAACACGTTGTGTCTGTGACCATGAAATCCAGTGAGTGATTGTGTCATTGTTCCCTGTCAAAGAGAAAAGGCTTAAAAAAAATCAGTCTCCTTTAAACGGGTGACTGTTTTCTGAAGGAATGACAAACAGCCGTGACTGCTTGCTGTTGCGTAGCTACACGATTATTTGTTCTCGCCCACACACACACACACACACAGACACACACACACACACAAACTATTGCCAAGAATAATACCCCTCCACTTCCTGCCTGAGGAATTGGTGCTAACGCTGTCATATTTTTGTTATAAACATACACACACGTCATGTGATTTATTAACACGTATGTGCTCATCCGGTGCTGGTGGCTGTACACACACTTGTAGTGAAGCTGGATGCAGTTCAGAAAGTAATGAAGAGGCTCAAGCTAAATGCTGTCTGCATTAGTGTGCGTGTTATGCATGTGTTTACTGAGCATGAGTACGTCAGTGAGGTAGTGAGAGCCTTGTGAACTCCAAGCTGAGGACTTGGTGATGTTCATCTGTTTTGTTTTATTCATCTTTTTCACTCTCTGTATGTGTTTTTGGCCTCCTGCAGACAGCGCTGGTGGTCCTGACTGTTCAGCAGGATGAGTGAGGCAGAGGGACAGTTCTACAGTGTTCAGGTGGTGGACTCCACCTTCACTGTACTCAAACGCTACCAGCAGCTCCGGCCCATTGGCTCTGGGGCCCAAGGCATTGTCTGGTAAGAAGCTGAAGTGTTTTCAGTGTTTGATTGCCTAATTAAATAAGCACAGGTTGAGTGATTGTTTGCTGAATTGGTTTAGCTCCTTTGGGTTCAGGTGTTACTATAAGCTGGCTCATTATCAAGTGTCACAGCTCACAGGGACACTTGAGGGCCCTTATTTCTTACTCTTTAACAGTGTAAATAGTCAGGTTAAATTTATCAACCCATGAGAATTAAACCTCAGTGATTTAGGTGACCTTTTGAAGCTAATGGCCATATTACCCTGAGAAATGTGGAATGTGAAATTTGGAAGCCACCTTAACTGTTCTGTTGTACCACTCTTAACTCAAGGTCTTTCCTTGCCAAATTCAAGTTTAACCATCTTGAGAGTCAAAGCCAAGCTTTACCCTAATGCCAAAATTTGAGCATTGAAAACCAGGGCTAAACTATTAAAATTTACAACATTGTACTGCTAGTAAGGCTCTCCTAAAAGCAACATCTTTTAAAATATTTTTTAAAATGGTGGTTAAATGAACATCACTCTCCCTGAGGGCTGCTATCAGGGCTTTAGACTGAAGTCATCTTTGAGGAGATGATTAGTTGCACTTGGCTCTGTGGAGTGTCTGTGTTAATGTTTAAAGTGAAAAAAAAAATCTCATGCACCTGTTTTTCCCCATTTTTAAAAGATGAATGAAAACAGATGGGTAACTAGAATTTTCATGGCAAGTCAGACAAATGTTTTTCTCTGGAATGTATTTATTTTCTTCTTTGATAACATTTGTCTCTGTCTTTTCCCTCTTCAATGCAATATGTTACAGCTCTGCTCTAGATACAGTCCTCGGTATACCAGTGGCAGTGAAAAAGCTGTGTCGGCCCTTTCAGAACCAGACCCATGCTAAGCGTGCCTACAGGGAGCTGGTGCTACTCAAATGTGTCAACCACAAAAATGTAAGTCTTCTTTTTCTGCCTGCGTTAAGATGTGTTATATGCTTGATATAAATTTGCAAAAGGTTAATTAGGTTGTGCAAAGTGATAAAAATAGATGGCAGTCAGATTTGAAAAATTATATTTTACATCATCTTATGTACTGGTTGATTGTTTTTGTAAATAAATGGATCCTTCTAATCTTAAGTGGCAGCCAGAACATGTATAAAAATAAAGAAAGTCATCCCTTTGCATTAATCATAAAATGTCTTGCTTGTAGTAACAGAGTCCAGACAAGCCCCCTCTGCCTTTAGTTGGGCTAGGTCTCTACAGTGAAGTAGATGTAGATGGGAGAGTGACAGAGTGGACTAACGGCCTGTCTCTCTGCTTGCAGATCATCCGTCTGATCAATGTATTCACGCCTCAAAAGTCCCTGGAGGAATTCCAGGATCTGTGAGTGGCAGTGGAGTGTTTTTGGCTCCTTTGGTTTTCTCTGAGATGCAGAGATTTAAGCTGAAGTATTTTGCTTGTTTCTTTCATTTAACAAACATCCTATTATTTACTTGGCAACCTTCTCTACTCCTCTGCATTGCTTTCATATGCTCTCTGCTTTCCTCTCTCTGCTTTTATCGCACTTCTTTTATCTGCTTTCCTACCTTGTCTTCTCTTTGTTTCTTTTTCCCTGTTATTTTTGTTTTTTTTCTTTGTACTTGTAGCTGTCACTGTTGCACAATACCACACAATCACAGTTTCACTTGTTCTAATCATTCCCCTCCTCTCAGGTATCTGGTGATGGAGCTAATGGATGCCAGCCTATGCCAGGTGATCCATATGGACCTGGACCATGAGAGGATGTCCTACCTGCTATACCAGATCCTTTGTGGCATCAGGCACCTGCACTCTGCCGGCATCATCCACAGAGTAAATACAAGCGATAATTGTGCTGTGGGCTAAAAGATTCAGACTGAGAACACAGTGTAGCAATATCTTAAAGAGTAACTTAATACTTTATTACTTCTTAAAAGTTTCAAGTTTGTTGTGTCAACCTCTGTTGCACCTGTAACCTATAAAGTCTTTTTTATGTATTGGATATTTATTAATACATGGAAATAAAGTAACATTAGAAATTTTTAACTTTTAGAGAAATTCTGCTGTTTTGGGAGTTTAGCATTAGCCAAGGAGCATTTCTTTGATTCTAAAATGACATTGTTAACTTTGGAAGAATGCTGAGGTGTCTGCCTTTATTATCCAATTCTCTAAATACCTCATTAATTATAAAATAACTCTTAATTTCCATCTACTTGTTCTATATAAAATAGATCAAGTTTTAAATTTTAGTGTGTGTGTTTTCCTGTGGATTTATAGATATATATTTTTTTGGTCCCCTCAGGATCTGAAGCCCAGTAACATTGTGGTGAAGTCAGATTGCACACTAAAGATCTTAGACTTTGGCCTAGCTAGGACAGCCTGCACTAACTTCATGATGACCCCCTACGTGGTGACCAGATACTACCGTGCCCCAGAGGTCATTCTGGGCATGAAGTATAAAGAGAATGGTAGGTACAACCAAACACCAGTCTTTTCTTTTATCTTTTAAACACTGGCATGAACTCACAGCTAGATGAAGGAATATAGTTGTACTTCCAAGTCCACATTGACACACAACACCGTTCTCTTTCAGAATAATTATTTTGTAATTCAGTGAGTGAAAGGTACTGTAATAATCTGTTTAACATGACTTTATACAGTATATCAGTGCTATACTCTGTTTTTACAGAACGAAAATGATTAACACCTCAGGACTTATACATGCAAGCTGCTCTTCGTGTTCTTGAAGAGCCAGGTTTTTTACCTTTGTGATCAATTTACATTGTTGATTATGGTGGGGTTTTTTTTCTGGTGAAATACACTCACTGACCTTTTTATTAGGTACACCTTGTTAGTACTGGGTTGGACCCCCTTTAGCTTCAGAACTACCAGCCTGAACGGTTGATACAAGGCAGGATGGATCCATGCTTTCATGTTGTTTATGCCAAATTCTGACCCTACCATCTGAATGTCGCAGGAAAAAATAAGACTCATCAGACCAGAAAACATCTTCCAAATCTGCTATTGCCCAGTTTTGGTGAGCCCATGTGAATTGCAGCTTCAGTTTCCTCTTCTTAGCTGACAGGAGTGGCACCCGGTGTGGTCTTCTGCTGCTGTAGCCCATCTGCTTCAAGGTTTAACGTGTTATGCGCTCATAAATGCTCTTCTGCATACCTTGGTTATAACGAGTGGTTATTTCAGTTACAACAAGGAATTTTCTCCCAGAGAACTAATTCTAACTGGATATTTTCTCTTTTTCAGACCATTCTCTGTAAACCCCAGAGATGGTTATGTGGGAAAATCCCCGTAGATCAGCAGTTTCTGAAATACTCAGACCAGCCCGTCTGGCACCAACAACCATGCCACGTTCAAAGTCACTTAAATCACCTTTCTTCTCCATTCTGATGCTCGGTTTGAACTTCAGCAGGTTGCCTTGACCATGTCTACATGCCTAAATGCATTGAGTTGCTACCATGTGATTGGCTGATCAGATATTTGCATTGGCGATCAGTTGAATGGGTGTGCCTAATAAAGTGGCCGTGAGTGTATATAAACAATGGTTCTCTCTGGAACGTGGTACAAAACATGGAAACTTTATAGGTGATCGAACTTGACTTTGCATAGCAAGTTTGGCTATATTGGTTATTGATGATGATAATGAATGTTTTTACTATACCACTACTCTGCTGCAGTGGACCTGTGGTCGGTTGGCTGCATAATGGCTGAAATGATTTCTCACAAAGTCCTCTTTCCTGGAAAGGACTGTATCCTTTCTTGTTTGTTTCATTAAACTTAACAGTTGGTTGCTCTGTCTGGAGCTCGAAGATGTTGTGATGTTTTTGTTTATTAAAGTCAAGAATTGTTTATTTAGTTATTTAAACCATATTCCAGAGAAAAAAAACACAAACAGCAGTTTGATTAATTTTCTGCCAAATGTATACTCTACATAGAGCCATGTAAATGTGCAGTATAGCCATTGTAGTCACAAACAGAAACCTGTTTAGAGGAACTTGAACCATGATCTTATTTATCTACTAAACAGAGTCAGATAATCCAAATCTTTTCTGACCCAGGTTAATTACAGCATGGTGCATGAAACATGACTCATCATATCGGGGTAGGTTTGCAAAAAGGATGTAGTCATGGAACTCCTTTCCCAAGAATGTAGCTAGTCTGTTAGACCAATCACAAATGGGAATGAAACTTGCCCAGAGTTTACATTTTTGTAAGTTCTAAGTAGACTTGGAGTAGATTCTCTGGAGATATTATCAGAGATTATCAGAGAGATATCGGAGACAGAACTTTCAGTTTCAGTGAACTGGAGGGAAAAGAGGAGTTAATGGCTATTTGCCCCTGACAAACACTCTCAGGCAAACAGTTAACTTGGAGAGAGAGCGAGAGAGAGAGAGACAAACTACATCTTACCCTGCTAAGTGCATACAATTACACACACACAAAGTGAGGGAGAGAGCAACAGCTGTGTAAACTGATAAGCAAAGCCGAGGCCTGGAAAGCTGCGACTGGTTCCCAAGCCAGAGAAAGAAAAGAAAGCCAGCCTGAAGATGGCTATGATGAAAGCCTCAGGCCGTGGCACAGCTCGCAGGCGCACCAAAAATAATTAGAGCTCGTGTTTTGCATTTTAAATGTTTATCATTCAAATTTGAATCCATAGAGCATGGTGTTCGTCATTCTGTATGTCATTTTATTTTTGATTGTACATTTAGTGTGAATTGTAGTTGATGTTCTCTGGTCATTTTTAATTTAATATCTCTTCTGTATGATTATGTGTGTGTGTGTGTGTGTGTGTGTGTCTGTGTATCTGTGCGTGCTTGTGTGTTTTCTGTTCCCAGTGGACATCTGGTCAGTGGGGTGTATCATGGGAGAGATGGTAAAGGGCTGCGTCATCTTCCAGGGCACTGATCGTATCCTTCACAGCTCTCATCGTCTCTGTGACACTTGTTGTCCCTCTTCCTGCATCGTCATTCACTCTCCATCAAGTCTTCTTTGTCTTGTGGTTCTCCTGGCACACTCGTATGTTGAGACTTTTTGTGCTCCTACCTACATAAGCTGTTGGATAGGACTACTTATGATTTACAACACACTCAGCCTCAGTTTAAACTCAGATCTTTGTGTTTTCTCTGTAGAACCCAACTCATCGTACACTGATGTGGTTTATTTATTTTACAGAAGATAATCCATAGATCATTTAGAATAATTGTCTTCAGTTTCACGTGAGAATTTTTTACTCCCCAAAAGGTCCACTATGGTTCAGGCTGTAAGTCCCTGTTCTCTTCAGTGATTTTTATCTCTATTGTTATGTCTGTAATCTGTAATAGAGGGAATCTCATTGAAGCGATTCACATCATTGTAGTGCTTCTTCCTTCACCAGCTGCCGCTTTGCATTTACACCTGAGTAGCTGAGAATGGATGCTGGGCACAAGTGTGATTGGATGATAGATTGCTTTTCATCCTGGGAAGTAATTGCCTTGTGCAGAAGGAAGCCAGCAGACCATATATCTGTATTTTTAGTCATGCTAAAATGGTTCTAGGGATTGTAATGCTGCTCTGTTCACTTTGTTGCGTCACCACACTTACCTAGACTGAAATATCCCAACATCCACCTGATGGATTGGCACAGACACCCATTGTTTCTAGATGATATACGCTAGAGTAAGGACTTCATAGCTATTGCCAAAATGTGGTTACATGTGTAGTTTGTCTCAGCAGCTATTAGGTGGATTTACATTCATTTAGAACACAAATTCCTGTTACTCAGAGTGAATTGTAATAACTGGTAATCCTGAAAGGTCCGCATTTTTTCTATGGTTTGGTAACAGTTAAACCACTACGGTAATTACATTAACATAAAACCTGGCTGTACTTTGTATTTTGTGCTGATTAGTCAATATTATCATGCTAAATTAAGATGGTGAGCTTGATAAAAATTACACCTCTTTAACATGTTATTCTGGTTGTGTTAGCATGCCAACTCCACAATTTACCTCAAGGTACCACTGTACCACATAACCCAAAAATGCTGCTAGCATGAATGTGTTACTGTGTTGTTTTGCTGTTTTCCGCACTGAACATTGCAGATATTTACACATTTTACACAAAGTGAATCAGTTTAATGTACATGTCGATCAATTCTGTGCCATTTCTTCTGTTCTTTTCACCTGCTTACATATGTACATGTCCATAATACAACTGGATTTTTCCATAACAAGTGTGTTATCTAGACATCGACCAGTGGAATAAGGTGATTGAGGTTCTGGGCACACCCAGTCTAGAGTTTATGAACCGGCTGATGGAGACTGTGAGGAACTATGTGATGAACAAGCCACAGTATCCTGGCATCAGCTTTGCCGAGCTTTTCCCAGACTGGGCCTTCCCTTCTGAGTCAGAACATGACAAACTGAAGAGTAAGAACTTTAGACATTATAGTACTATTGCTTAACTTATGAGTTTTTTTTAATGTGTCACCAAGGATACTGCCATACTGTATAGACTTTAGTAAAACAGAGGAATTAATGTAATTAATGCAAGATTTTTACTAAAAGAACTGTAGGTATATAAAAGCTGAAACTAAATAAAATAGAGCAAATCTTGACATTGCCAGACATGTTAGCCAACACCGTGAGGGAAAATATTCAGTTCCCATAAAAGAACACTTAAAATTAGTGACGTCATAAGCCTGTTTCCATAGTAATCCTGCCCTTTCTGTGTTGTCAAAACAGCGAGTCAAGCACGGGACTTGCTTTCAAAAATGCTGGTCATTGATCCTGAGTGCCGCATCTCTGTAGAAGAAGCCCTTAATCACCCCTACATTCACGTGTGGTATGACCCGGCAGAGGCCGATGCGGTGAGGAAACTGTTCCACTCAATTTTGTGGTACACTTTATCAGTGCTGCGATTATGTGTGACCTTGCTCTGACATATGTATTTCCTTTTTCTTTCCAGCCTCCTCCTCAGATTTCTGATAAGCAGCTGGAAGAGAGAGAGCACACTATTGAGCAGTGGAAAGGTAGGATACACTGACCTCTAGGGAAACAAGTCGGCAGTGCACCATAGCAGACAACTGCGTTTTAATTTAAGTGGACCAAATCATACGTCTTTAATTTCTGTATGTAGATATACAACGAAAAATGTCCATTGTTCTACTGTTACTGTTATCTAAGTCCAGACACGAGTGTGGTCACCACTAATGACCCCTAACTTATTCTGTTTCTTCACAGAACTTATTTATGAAGAGGTGATGGACTGGGAGGAGAGGAACAAGAATGGTCTAATGAAGGAAGATTGCTCAGGTACATATTTGCACATTATTTTTTCTCCATCGGTCGGGTCATCTTGAGTGGTGCCCGGACATAATTAGTTTGAGCCCAAAGGACCAACCCCACTGAACTTGTCAGGCACAAAAAGAAATAATGTTGCCTCTCTTGTTGCCCTTCCACCTCTCTAAAACTCTTCACGTTGAATGCGTCACACAAACAGAAACACACTTTGATGTCACGAGACACAAAAGCATCACAATAAAGTATATACACGTGTATGTATGTATTTACTGGTAGTTTCACTGCTGCTTTTTACAAGCCGGTTGTAATTTAGTTTGTTCATACACAGAGACATCAGTATGCAGCAGTGGAAACAGCAGTTGTCTTACAAGACAGTACTCTGCAGCAGGCTGTTGCCAGAATAACGAGCATGTTGTAGGTTTTACTGACTTCATGCCATGTCACACAAGTTGCCACTTTTGATCCGTTATTTGCGTTCTGTCTTCTTCAACCACTGTTTCAACCTCTCTTCCAGAGAGGACGAATCTTTGATTTTGAACTGGTTTGACAGTCTCCTTGGTGATAGTACTCCTTCATTTAGAGGCCACAAGACAGGTGTCCTGAAGTGTGCAGCTGTGGGTACATACACTCACTGGACACTTTATTAGGTACACCTTGCTAGTACCAGGTTGGACCCCCTTTTTTGCCTTCAGAACTGCCTTAATTCTTTGTGGCATAGCTTCTACAGACCAGCCTGTCTGGTGCCAACAACCATGCCACGTTCAAAGTCACTTAAATCAGCTTTCTTCCCCATTCTGATGCTCAGTTTGAACTTCAGCAGGTCGTCTTGATCATGTCTACATGTCTAAATGCACTGAGTTGCTACCATGTGATTGGCTGATTAGATATTTGCATTAAAGAGCAGTTGAACATGTGTACCTAACAAAGTGGCCAGTAAGTGTATATAGCATGCGCAGTGTATAAGCCTTACTCTTTAATTGTCTTGTAGTTGCTCGTCATTACCACCAGATGCCATCTGTTTTGCAAATGTCACATTTCTGCTTTTCAGTTTCTTTGAAGCAGGATTATTCTGTTTAGTGGAAAATGCTTTTTTTAAGTGATATTATTTTCTGTTTGTTTTCCAGATCAAGAGGAAAGAACAAAAGCCATTGAAGCATTCAAAGAAGGAAAAAAAGATGTGTTAGTGGCCACAGATGTTGCCTCCAAGGGTCTGGATTTCCCATCTATTCAGCATGTAGTGAACTATGACATGCCTGAAGAGATTGAAAACTATGGTAGGAGAATAATATACTTATGGCTTCACCTTCTTAAAATTATAACATTGTGTATTCATCAGTTGTCCTTAAATTTCTCAAGCTGGTTTGACAAAATGTTCTTGTTTCAGTCCATAGAATTGGAAGAACTGGACGATCAGGCAAAACTGGTATTGCCACGACGTTCATCAATAAAGGCTGTGGTAAGGAAACAACAATCGAGACAAAATTATATCCATAAATGGTAATCTAGTATACAATTATACAGGCCAGAGTAAGAAATTATAGCTTTCCTCTTGTGTCGATATTATAATGAAGACCTAAGGAAAAAAGTGACAGAAATAATGTTAATCATTACAGTAAAAGTTTGCCACAGTAACTGTAGTGTTGTGAGAAAGAAGACTTTCCTAAATGTCTATAAAACACCACTGTAGATGTATCATCTTCAAAGTGGTAATTTAGTTACTCATACAGATGTGACAATGTATCAAAAGCCTAAGAAGTGCCAGATTTTTAGTATATGCAGTGCTTAACAAATTTATTATACTGACTGTCATAAAAACGAGAAAGTGTTTTTCAAGTTCTCGATGTTTTACCATTTTGAACAGGAGTGAGGAATTTCAAACTGAATTCATGTTTTTATACCCAAATTTGAGACGACACACTGGACTTCTCTGAGAAGTTAATCAAGCATAACATTCAACCACTAAAATTATTTTTTCTGTTCAGGAATGCAAGTAAATAAGTGTAATTTGGCATCTTAATCAAAAAATAATGATAATGTGCTTTGCTATTTTTTTCTGCTTTTTTTTTTTTTTGTAAAACAGTAAATTTGAAAATTCATGGATAACAACAATAATTATATTTTAGCATTAAAAATGTCATTTTGATTAAAGCATACTGGTGGATTAACCATTACAGAAACATAAAAAAGGATTTTGGTAATTACCAGTACTGTTAATATAGTGCGGCTATGGCAAAAACCTTACACTGGGTGGTGGTCTAATAAATTTGTTAAGAATTGTAATTACTTATTATAGTGAATTTAGTTACCTAGGTCAGTGTTTAAGTACAGTTAATATTTAATAAGTGTATGTCTTTGTTTGTAGATGAGTCAGTTCTGATGGATCTGAAAGCTCTGCTCATTGAAGCCAAGCAGAAGGTTCCTCCAGTCCTCCAGGTACTCCAGACGGGAGACGAGACCATGCTGGACATCGGAGGTGAGTTGTCCCATCTTATTAGTTACTCTGTAATGAACTTGGTATCCATCCATCCATCCATCCATCCATCCATCCATCGTCTTCAGCTTATCCAGTTCAGGGTCGCAGTTGGGCTGAAGCCTATCCGACCATCTCATATCAGATTGATAGAAGCAAGCGTGCAGTCCTTACAAACCTCTTCTTACATCTGATTCTGTGTGTTTTTACAGGCGAGAGGGGCTGTACATTCTGCGGTGGTCTTGGCCATCGTATTACAGACTGTCCTAAGTTGGAGGCCATGCAGACCAAGCAGGTCACCAATATTGGAAGGAAAGACTACCTGGCTCATAGTTCAATGGACTTCTAAGAGCTTTTTGTCAGAGGGAAGATTCTTCAAAGCTCAACAGAACTGAACAACATTTCTGAGGAAACTGTGCAGTAATATGTCATGTCACTGAACTAAGGAAGTGGATATTAAAAACCCCTAAAGATAGTTTGTAGATGAAATAAGTGATTGCACCTTTTCAACAATTTTTCTTGTTATAGACATGCGCCCTTTGTAACATACATTTTTGAGGCTCTGTAAATAAAACTACTATATTTGTTATTGTGTGTGTGTGTCTTCTGGAAAAAACAAGACAGGTGTGGTGTGAGTGTTGTGTGGTGAGGAAGTTGCTACAAGACATAGACAAATGCAAAGGGAAGTTGACACAAGAAAACAGCAGCACACAACTCGTGTCCTCTCTTGCAACAGCTAAATTGCAGATCAGAGATATCTTTTATCAGACACTGTAGACAAGAAAATAAAAGCTGTTGGTGACGCAAAGGAAACATTTATTCTTGTGGCACAAGAGATCTAATTTTAACTTCATTGGCAGTTTCATCTTGACCACGCTGCAGCAACCACTATAATATACTAAAGGTTGTACGGACAAACCTTACAAGCATGGAAGTCATCTTCAAGGAGGGGATGCTGTACCTTCAGGCTGCTAAGTTTGGAAAAGTAAGTTTTATAGCCTTTCATCACATTTGGGAGAATAATTGAATGTTGTGGCTTAGCTGCTAGTTGATCTAAAATACACACTCTTGCTGTCATGGTGCTTGTAAAACAGTGGTGGAAAGCTCGGTTGTTTATCAGATATTAGAAGTCCTAATATGTAATATGACCTGTTTTAAGTTACGGCATGGAAAAACGGGTAATAACCCACTTCAACATAACCACATCTTGGTCAATGCATTGAGGTTCTGGAGTGTACAAAGGCTGTCTTCAGTGGAAAATAATAAAGCATATTGTCTAAATGTTGTATCTCAAAATAATTGTAAAAATTTCCTGAAAGTCTAAATATTTACTGTTTAAACAAACTCTATTGCAGTCAGAACAGTATGAATAGCAATTCCTTTAACCCGGTTTGGCAACAGTAGAGCTATGGGAACACTGACCTTCATGAAAATGAATAATCTTGCTGGCAGTTTAAGTCAGAAGAAGGTGAAAATGGAGCTAAATGTCTAAACGTCACGCACGAAGACATGAATAAAGCGGTAAAACTCTGATATTTGTTTTCTTATATTATAAATGCTGTTAAGTAATAATAACTTAGGCTCATTATACTCGTGTATTTTAATGTCATTAAGTCTTACTGCTGTTTTGTGTATGTCAGGCTGTGGTTTGTGAACATCCTGGCATCACACTGCACAGTGGCTTGTTTTTGTGAAAGTGTCAGTGTCATGGGCAGAGGACCATATCTACTCAATATCTGCTGTCAAAAATTAAAAAGCTGTTATAGATAATGTGCTCTAAATGTGCACTTCGAAGTTTAACTCCTCATCTAAAAATTTAGGCCAGAAATGTAGTACAGAGTACTGCTTTAAGTGTACTTTGTCAAATTCAACATTGGTGTCAGGTTATTCTTTAAAAAAGAATGTGGAGTTGTGTATCCATGTGCCATACTTGCTTATGTTTCTGGGGCTCATTGTAATTCCCACTATTAACAGTCACTTTTCTCACTCCAACAGAGAACGTGGCGGAAAATATGGATGGTGCTTTATAAACCCAGCTCTATGGGGGTGGGCCGGTTGGAGTTCTACGCTGTAACTGACAACAGTTCTGCTACTGAGCAGAAGAGGGGTGGCCGGCAGAAAACACCTGAAAGAAAAGTTGTGCGTCTAATTGACTGTCTCAGTATCACACCTGCGCCAAAGGAGACTTGCCCTACTGGGTGCACAGCCTTCTACCTAAACACCACACAGAACACCTACACCTTAGCCTCCACGTCAAGCCAGGACTGGCTGAGTGCCCTCTGTCTTCTAGCCTTCCAGGTATCACATGCCTCCAATCCTGACCACTGCAACTCTGTCCTGTCCTTTTATTTCAGCGACTGTGTTTCAGTTTGGGAAGGCTCAGTAAGGACAAACTTTGCCCACATCCAGAGACAAATAGCATAATAAGGAAGTTAATACAGTATCTGTAACTTCTGTCGCTTTACTTCTCTAATTCTCGTGCTTGCACAAGCTGTGTACCTTCTTGCATCTTACCACTTTAAAGTCATAAAAACAGTGATAAGAGGCACTTGTACACTCCATGTAATGTTTACCATGCCACTGTTTACAGAAGGATCCTGGAGAATCAGACAAAGGGGATTTTGAGGGAGGAAATGGTTTGACCATGGAGGACAATGACCTTTACACATCTTGGAAAAGCGGTACTGCACTCAGTCCACACATGATGAGCGATCAGCCAAAAGCAATCAAAAATAAATAAGAACTTGGGGGTCTTATTTGTTTTGCTAGTCCTATAAACAACTGCTGAAATCTCTGTGCTGGTACCATTGTTAAGGGAGTGTATGAAAGGTATTAGCTTTAGAAGAAGAGGTAAGGAAAATGGGAAAGTTAGTGAAGATAGAGGGAAGGCTAATAATTATGGTCCCTTTTTCTTGTCCTAACTTTATTTTAGGCTTTATTTCACTAATATTTCATTGGCAGATGCTATTCACACCCAAGTTAGAATAGCCAGTGCGGCTCTTTACATCAATGTGTATCTGGCACAGCTCATTTAACATGGCAGAGAGAAGCAATCAGGTGTCCGTAGCTATGCTATTTGTACAGACATTGCTCTCTATTTGTGCACAGGAGCACATTGCCAGAATTTCTGGCACAGAAAGCATTCCTGACTCAAGGTTAATGTTTTGAAAGGGTCTGTTTTAACTTAAATTATGATCATTTCTAAACCGAACCGCAACTGAAAATGAAAAGTTTTTTGTTTTTTTTAAAGACTGAAGTGAGCTAAGTCAGTTACACACAGGACAAAAACTCCAGTTTCCTTTGTAAAGCACTGTGTTTGACCCGTTTATCGACCCCAGCCTCCTCCCGAAATGAAAAACGTTTCACTACAAAAATAATTTGATTTGCTCCTTAGTAATAAATGTGGACAGCTGTTTCTTTATTAGGGTTTTATTAGTGTGTGGTGGCCCACATTGAAATTTAATTAAGACGGAATTCAATTAGCTTACACAGCTCAGCAAGCTGAACAACTTTTTTACATGTTTTAAGGAAGGCACTGCAGGTTTTCTTTTTAAGCAGGAAGCGATATAAACGAAAAGATAAATAACCCTTGTGAGGACTGATATATTTTAAAAATGATAAATAAGCTTGTGCCCTCCCCACCAAGGTCAGCGCCATCGAACAGTCCTCAAACATGCGTCAAACTGGTTTAGAAACACACCACAAGTGTTCATTGTAAGCATAACCACAGCTGAAGACCAACTTCCTGTTTTAACTTTAGCCTTCTTTACCCAGCGTTGTTGTGTTCACACAGATTGCATATGCAGTAAAGGTTCATCACCATCAAACAATGGCTTC
The DNA here is from genome assembly GCA_015106735.1 of Paratilapia polleni. Lineage (NCBI taxonomy): Eukaryota > Metazoa > Chordata > Actinopteri > Cichliformes > Cichlidae > Paratilapia > Paratilapia polleni. The sequence continues at coordinate 26,821 of VUQI01029913.1, read as the reverse complement.
CCTTCACTCTTTCACAGTCTGCCACATTGTCTGACCACTAGTATTTCTTGCTGTGTCAAACACTGTAGTAAATTCTGAGCTTACATCAGCAGGTAACCTGGTGCGTACAGTGCTTCCACAACCAAATGACATAATAGCCAGTAATTAGATTTATTATTATTACTTATAAATTCCCCATTAATAAGCGTAAATCTGTGAATATATTATTATAAAGTGGAACTATTTCAGTTGGATAATTGGAAAATGGATGGATGGGTGGAAATATTTCATAGCATCATAAATTCAAGACATCAGCAGAAATTTCCAATATAAGTGAACAGGCGCTACAGCCACTAATTTATTCAAACATGAAAGCCAGAATGTATCAGCGTCAGCAAGCTCTGGCTTATACAAAAGCATTTCTCTTTATTTCCTAATGGATTACACTTCTCAGCAATCCAGGCAAGCCAGTCACACGGAGAGATTAGTAGAAAGCAAGCAGTTTTAAATCAGACTTTTTTTTCTTTTTTTTTTAAATTAAAGTGTATTTCGTGTACATTTATTTCCTTTGCTGCTCAGACCTCTTATGGAAAACCGTTCATGTGTAGTTACACTGCACTAACCCCAGTGTGCTGTGATGTTATGTCGTGTTTAGATCTGAATCTTCCTCCAAACCAGTACCGAGTGACTATCCAGGGCACGGAGGCATCCAAGAGGTGCAAGCTGGCTGGGGAGTATGTGGTCTCCATAGATACGGGCGCTGTAGTACTGCTAGCCACGAATACTCGTTACATCATCTACCACTGGCCATACAAGCTCCTACGCAAATTTGGACAGACTGAGGTAAAGCACTCAATGTCATGCATCTCCGTCATCATGATAAACCTGATATTCAAATGCGATTACTCAGAATTTCTTAAAGGAATAGCTTTGTAAAACACACTCATTCACTTTTGTGCCAAGAGTTAGAAGAAACAATTACTACCACTCTGTTTGTACTCTAAATATGAAGTGACAGCCAGCAGCTTGTTAGCCTAGAAACAGAGGAAAACAGTGAGTCTGGCTTTGTTCAAAGGCAGCAAAATCTGCTTTCCACCTCCAAAGCTTACTAATCAACATGCTTCAACTCATTTGTTTATTCTGCAAAAAAAAAAAACTGAAGTATTGCATGTTTTATAAAATGACAAATATATTTTCTAACATGTGCATCATTGGTTGTGATTGCAGGGGGGATTCAGCATCGAAGCAGGCCGCCGCTGTGATTCGGGACAAGGAGTGTTCATCTTTCTGACCCAGTATGGTCCCCAGATCTTTCAGGCTATATCTAAGCATTGTACAGTGGAGAGGAATTCAGCATTGCAGCCTCTCAGTGTCCACAGAAAATCATTATCTGACCCGTCTCCTGCTATCCCCCCTGCCACACCTCACCCCCTTGTTGATCCTTCCATCTACAGTCTTGCAGATGTTTCTGCTGACACAGAGGACAAGTCTGTCAAACATTGCCCTATTTATGACACCCCTCCACAAAGTAAGCGGCTATCGCTTCTCAGGTCTCAGCTCTCTGGCAGCAAGGAGGCTGTGGGAGAGGAAGTTGACAATGAGGATGAGAATGAATGGTGCCATTCCCTGGAAGCTCTGAACCTGGATCACTTCATCGAGGACGAAATTTATTGCAACTTGAGGAGAGCCACGCCGCCTTTGATGAGAAAAGCTGAGATAGATGATTCAGAGAGCTTGTATTCAGGTGTGAAAAAAGGCGATTCTCTGTCAGACCTCCAGCAGGAGCCTTCCTGCTCTCTCTTAACTCCGCCTGTACCCCCGCCTCCTCCCATATCTGCTCCTTATGCCTTAGCCAAACCCCAAAACCAGATCCCTGTGAACAGCTACATCCAGCCAGGATACAATACACAGGCATACCTCGATGACGATGACATGAACGAGACTGAGGAGGCCAGCAGCTCCGCTGCTCATGTTACCCCCTCAGAGATGCCTGGCAGTTTTAAACACAGGCTGGCAGAAATCATTTCTAAGGACTTGGCAAAGTTCCAGCCTCCTCTTCCCTACGGAGCAAGCAACCTCACATTTTCTCAATAGACTATTAGTTAACAGACAGACTAGACAGAACAATTTTATCTGTGATAAATTGTCATAAATCATAATTAGTTTCTTTACTTCTATAAAATCCCCTCCACTGGGAACATGCAGTTAGGCATTTTGGCTTGCAAATGTCTGATTGTTTTTGTAGCTTGTCATACGAAAGATGCATCTGGAATACATTTTCTCTGTGGATGCTACAGCAAAAATAAGATTTATTCTGTTTTCTTCTTCACTGCTGGAATGTTGGACAAACACCTTTAATGTGACATTAGCTGAAAAGTTGGATAAGCATTCACCCGGACTGTTTCATTATGGAAAAGCTGGGAAAGAAACCTAACGATGTCTCTTTGTTATAGTCAGTGAGCTGCACATCATCATGATCATCATCTCCGGAATAAGCTTGCTTTCTTAAACAGAGCCAAGACGGTTCTGTCGCATATAAACGTCAGCTATAAAACAAAGTAGAAAAATCAATAACCCACATTGTATTTTGGGGTAAATACTCACTATATTGCTGACCTGTATATGCAAATAACTTAAAAAGCACAATCTTATCTTAAGCATATCTTTATTGTACCAAAAGAACCATCATAAAATACCCTTAGCTATACATAAATAGAAAAATACTTGCTTTTTTTTTTTTTAAATTAGACAAATGTCACTAATGAAACTGGAAATGTCTCTAGTAATGGTTCCGGGCATATAAAGTGCATAAAAAGGGCCTATAAGAGTCTATCGTAGTCTCACGAAGAATCAGATTCAAGATGTTAGCAGGTGTTTCTGGGTTTTACCTGTACTTTTTACAGGCAGTGCAACATCTAAGCTATTATTAAAGACAGGATATATGCAGTAAGACTGTCTCATATGATCAGCTGTTGTCTACTGCCATATAAACATCTGGAAACAAGTTAGAAGTCAGTTGTGTTTACTCTGCTGCTGTCTCCCACTTTGACCCTCCTCTGCATCACTGAGATGTGAAGATTCCCCATCACTGCTGCTGGAAGAAGTCCCTGATTTATTTGACTCCAAGTCAGATGTAGGTCCTAGTAAAATCAGATGGCCAATAGAGGCGGAGGGGTCTGGCTGCTCTCCGATCAGAGGTTTCGGGGACTGTACAGTGGCTGCCGGCCGAAGAGAGTGAATCAGACTCCTTCTGGAGGTCTTGTCTGCAGAGCTTGGACGAGGACTCCTGCACTCAGGATGAACCACCCCGGCCAGGAGCTCAGACAGCTCTGTGATGTAAATCTGCGCCATCTGGAGGGTATCATATTTGGATAACTTTTTCTCGTTTTCCAGGGAGGGAATGACACTCCTGAGCTCGTCAAACGCTTTGTTTAGACCGTGCATCCTCCTCCTCTCCCTGGCGTTGGCTGCGACGCGCCTGTGTCTCTGAGGCCCGAAGGGACTCGTCTTGCCTCCATCTGGTGCCTTAGCAGGGTCTGTCTCTGTGATGCCTTTAGTGGTAACGCGGTCAGTGAATTTGGTCACTGGCACAAGTTTCTCCCGTGAGATGCCTGCTGCTTCTGCAGCTGCGTGCGCGTCCCTAATTGAGAGCGCACGGATTGAAGTTGAGGAAATCCAGGTTTTGGAGTTGATGTGGGCCAGGTTGTGCTGCTGCTGCAGCACAGTGAAATCCTCCGGGTACTCTGGCCAGCTTGAAAATTCTGCTTTTGCAGCCATGCCTACAGTGTCCTGATGTGGTCGTGCACGGCAGGATAAAGGTCGCACTTTAGCTATGGCTGATGCCCCCGTCTCTGGAGTGGTTTGGACTGCGCCTTCAATTTATACAGCCTCCCCTCAGTCACCTTGGTGTCACTCCCAGCCCTCAAACAGCTCTGACAGCCCTGTAGCCTCAGGAGGCAGCGGCCAATCGCACAGTCCCCTCTGACCCTGTCTGTCAAAGAACAATTAGACAAAGCTCGACTTTTTCTCCTATTGTGCATTGTAACTCAATCACAACCTTGTTATCCTCAAACAGAGGGGAGCCCAAAGTATTAATCATTTAAGAGCATGGAAGATCCTACCTATGCTTGATCTAATGAAGGCTTATGAATGCAAATATATCTATAATGAATGAATATGTAATAAATTAGTTATACTGTATGTAATAATAAAAAAACACGCGAGCTTGTATGAAAAAGTTTTCTGTCTTTTTTTTTTTAAGTCGATTTAATTACACAAGTAGGTTAGCCGATCATATGGCTATAGAAAGGGATTTAACTGTTCATATTTCTGTAAAGTCGATCAGGAAAGACAGTTGGTGTGTTGTGCAAAAGAAATAGGCTCATTCAAGGCTCATTATCCTCGTTCACTGCTCCCATTCCATGGAAAATAAATTTCGACCTCTTTCTCACGAGCAGAGTAACTGACTCCTGACTGGTTCTGACCGCTGAGAGATGTGGTAGTGAGAAAGAAACGTGCAAGTTTGTTCTCAAACAAACAGTAAAAAAAAAAAAAAAGTGGCCAGTCTTTCGCGGATTATTTGCAGAAGAATAATAAAACGAACAGGTGGGAGACAAGGCTCGAGACACACCTACAGCGGAGCCGTGATAACTGATAAGTTGTCTGAAGGCGATTTATGAATCATTAGGGAAAGTTAGAAACAAGAAGGGAAACATGCATAATGGAGAAACGCCCCACGCTTATCATTTATTATTTATTTATTTTATTTTATTATTGCCCGTTGTTGTCGTTACAAGATTAAGATTTCCCTTTTCAAACTGAGCCCTGAAGGAAGAAGATAAATTAGGCTACAAATTTTGGTTAGGGTCACGTGGCCCCTGCCCTGTGCCTATCAGCTGGTGTCCCTTGGCACCTCACACAAGCTACGCACCTCCGAGACGGTGTCACCCACGTCTCCCATATGCTGCCCACAGCGACAACTGAGCTTTGAATCTGGCACGAGAGCTAATCATTCATTAGGGCATCAATTACGGAGGAGAAACAACTTCAGCACCAGCAGCGGACCTGTCCGCTGAGAGATCTGAGGTGTTGTAGTAAGGGTGACTGGGACAAATTTTGCATTCAGTGATCTCTCTCTCTTTCTCTCTCAGTCGAGGTCGAGTAGTGGTGAAGAAAATCACCGTGACCTGCCTCGCCGCCAGCAGTTTAATGAGGCCTGGTCTCACTTGAATAAATCGGCACGTTCTTCTTCCCGGGGTGTCCATTCATTTTTTTTTTTTTTTTTTTTGAGGGGGGGGCTACATGAATATTTCATTCCTTCAGCCCCAATGCCAGCGCAACAGCCCGTAACCCTGCGTGCAGGCTTCAAAAAAAATGCGCTTACACTTCCCATCTGGTGCGGGGCGTGAGCGGGGGGAGTGGCAGCGGAGGCCGAGGAGGTGTGAGGAACATTTCTAAGGTCAACTTCTAGTGACCTTCTGCGAGAGACAGGCGAGGAGGGGGTACTTTGACTTTACACGAGTATGTACTTGAGTGTAGTTAGGCCACTGTACAACACTATGGATAAACGATGGAGAGAAAGTGGAGAAAGTGGCGGCACAAATCGATGCAATGACCCTGACTAAACTAAATAAATGAAACAAATGAACTGTTTCCTACAGCAACTGAAAATGCACAGTAGAAAACGCAAAGTTAAAATTGCACAAAACTGTTTTCAAGGTGTTTTGCACCAAATGCCTCAGCCATTTCACAGCTCGATTTATGGCCAGTGTGGCTGTTACTAACTTGGCAACCCATGCTGGTGATGCAGCCTGGCATAGGTCCCAACACTTACTCCTCACTCTTGGATCATGCAAACCTAAACCCAACCAGCCCACTTGTGTCAACACAACTTCCCATAGCTACTGTATAACTGGCACTAACCACTTAAGTTGTTAACACCTGTAGATGTTTACAACTGGAAGGTACACGTGCCCTTTGACCAGTTCATACTGTTTGACGGTAACTGAACTTTGTAAACACTGGGGATTTTTTTTTAATGTTATTCCTAGGCTGATTGTATTGAAGGTATTGACAGTAAATTTTAATAAAATGCCAAGTTTAAATATTTACAATAATGGTGACATCAATGGAGATGTCACTGTTATTCTACGCTAGATTGCTGGGGAACTGTAGCCTCAAGCAATCTTTAATTAACAAAAGACCATTTTGAGGCTTTTTTAAGCGACTTGTGCTTTCACACCACCACAGATGTAAACATAATTCTCTATTTTAAAGGTGACTATTTTTGTATTATTTTCCGGAAATAAATTAATTTGGGTAGGTAGAATAATACAGTAAAATAACCATTCCATTTACTTATAACACAAAGGTCACTGGACCTGCTGACTATTTTGTTTACCCTAGAAATTACAGCATCATTCTTTGGAATTTATGACACAATAAAGTATTAATGGAGTAACCACAAGTCTGATTGTAATATGGTCTTAATAAAGAAATAAATACAAATTAAGCCGGATAAATAACACATATATAATCGCTTTTGATGCTTTTGAATTCCAACATATTTTCCAGGTTGTCCATTTTATTTGCCCACCCACTGAATCCCATCTACTCCCCATGTCGAGTATTGCTTTTAGGTTGCCTAGCAACATACAAACAACCACATGAGGAAACTCACAGGATTTCCTTCTTCATCGCCTCACTGGGGCTGAATGGAATATAAAGTGAGCCACCGCTTTGCCTTGTGTTTTAATTAAAGACCTGTTAATTTCGTAACAAAAGACTGTTTCATATGTTTTTTTTTCTTTTCTTTTTTTTTTCACACGATCGTGCACCAGGAACAGTGAACCTCTTGATGTTCGGCGCAGTCTGGTCTGTAATTATCCTCTCACACCCGGAGCTACGGAGGTGGTTCTAGTGAGCAAAGAGAGAAATCTTAATGCCCGGGTTTCACACGCAAATTAGGACAATTAGCGGCCTCATTAATTTGGGAAAATGGAAGTAATATTCTAGTTAAAGTAACGGTTCATTAAGTCAATGCTATCTGTGGCAGAAAGGCTAATTGATGAACTCTGAGAAGGACCATAATGAGAGAAGACTTTTTTTCTGTACAGTAGAGCTATTAGGGCTTTGAGTTTAATACCTGTTAATTTAGGTAGAATACATGTGAGTGGTCTCTCCTGTCATCGCGAGAAGACCTGCATTGTTCCTCATTGAAGAGGAAGAAAATGTCGCGATGCCTGGAACAAAGTCTCTGCAGGGTGCCATTTAACTACAAGGTCTAAAGTCGGACCTGCATCAGTGATCACAGGTGTTATCGGATACCTTTTGGAAGACACGTGTCACGTATTTTGTAGCCTACTTTGTTTATTAGGATATACACTCAGACTAGCTCTCAGCCTGCTAATCCTGTAGACCACATTGAAACATTTTTACACCATTAAAAGGTTTATTTTCATCTAATAATACATCTTTAACTTGGGAGCAGAGTTACTGAGTGCTTTTATGTGATGATAGTGGTTCATAACACATGTCATTCTGTTGAGTTTCATTTTGTCATTCATTGTGGTAGTAGTGTTTCTGGGGTAGAGGGCAGCAGCAGAAAGTAACACTTGCTGAAATAGACTAACTTTTAAGATAATGTTAGCTACTTTTATACACACCTGGCCTATATATACTTATAATAAAATATTGTGTGACTGTGTACCACATTGCACCACATTTACAGCTCTGGGGAGACCAATCCATGACTGATAGTGTTCCACTGTGTGTTTTTCTATCCAGGTATGCTTTCACTGCATTGGCAGTGTGTTTGGGTTCATTGTCATGCTGAAAAATGAAGCCATTGCCAATCAGATGCTTTTCAGATGGTATTGCATGGTAGATCAACATCTGACGGTACTTTTCTGTATTCATAATTCAATCAATCTTGTCAGGATCTTCAACACCACTGGCTGAATTGCAGCCACAAACCATGACAGAGCTTCCACTGTGTTTTACAGATGGCTGTAGACACTCACTGTTGTACCTCTCTCCTGACCTCCTCCATACATATTGACGACAATTTGAACCAAAATTTTCAAATTTGGATTCATTACTCTATAAGACCCGTTGCCACTGATTTTCAGACCAGTTCTAGTGTAATTTGGCATACCTCAGCCTTTTCTCCCTGTTTCCCTTCTTTAAGAATGACTTCTTGACAGCCACTCTTCCACTGAAAGTATTTCTGATGAGGCTTCAGTGAACAGTAGATGGATCAACTGAAGGACCAGATGCATCTCTCAGATCCTGTGTCAGGTCTTTACTGGATTTGTTCCTATTTCTTAAGGACACGACTTTCAGATACTATGGCCTGCACTTCTTCTTTTGTCCTCCACTTGTTCGGTTTCTTTAAATTTTTAAGGACACACTGCACACGACGCCAAGATATGCCATATTTTCAGCTAACAGCTCTTTGGGAATCACCTTGTTGATGCAAAAATATTATTTTATGCTTGTCAAACTGTGTTATCTTTGGCATTTTTCATAAAGAAATGGGAACAAATTGTGTGTTTTTGTGACA
>VUQI01029913.1:4001-14516 GCA_015106735.1 Paratilapia polleni | reverse complement strand
TGAATCATTCTTCTGGTGTGCCACACTGTGCTTTTATTTTATTTTTATTTTTTTGTCAGAGAGGTCGCAAAGTCGCGTGTGTGTTTTTATTAACCTTCAAAAGGGAATTTATGTGTCAGAGTCTTGCTGCATCCACATTTGCAATAGATAATAAGACAGATTTCATTTGTATGATTTACTCAGCTGGAGGCAGAAGGTAAACTGACAGGCGGGGGAAAAAACTGGTGTTAAGTGCTGACTAACATGCCTCTGTGTCGACTGAAGTCACTAACAGAAATGAAATTTGATTCTCTAAATGTATTTCTCTCTGCCAGCGTGGCTGAAAACAAACCAGATGCTGGAAATGTAGTAAAACCAGTAAATTCACATGCTGTGCCTTATGTGCAAATACTTGTCTTGTTCTGAAGCCTGTTCTATTTCTTCAAGCTACTTTGGAGCTTTGCCTATTTTAGCTTTGCCCTTTAAAGCAACAGTTTGACATTTAGGAAAACCTATTTGATATTACTTGTAAATTAGTGAGCCTTTAAAGTACTGGTAGGTAGATTTTCTTGGAGAGCTAGGCTTGCTGTTTCTCCCTGCTTGCCGTGCTAAGCTAAGCTAACCATCTGTTTCATATCTTATGCACAGACTTGAGAGGTCTATCAATCATCCCATCTAACTCTAGATAAGAGAGTGAATCCCCAAATGTCAAACACTGTGACTCTTTTTCACAAAGTTTGTTCCACTTCATGTTGAAATGAAATCCAATAAGGAAACAAAAATCGAATTATCAATGCTTTCAAAATCTGAATTTTCAGTTTTAGCCATAAACTGTATTCAGGCGTTGTAGTCACCTGACCGTTAACTTGTCCGCCATTTTGGACATATGACGCTGTAGGCTCAAGTGAATAAGGCCCCAGTCACACAGGCCTGGAGACCAGTTGCTGACCATCTGACAACCACCGGTCACAAGGGAAAAATGTGTATTCCCCGACTGGTTGACGAGTGGTTGCTGGAGGTTGATGGCAGCCGCTGTGAAATCTAAAGTCCTAGTCACACAGGCCGAGAGATTGGTCACTGACCCCCTGGAAAAGGAGACCGCTTGCCTTCAAAGTAAAAGTTTCACTTTTTGAAATGTGTTGGCTGCAGCACTGAGGTACAGGTTTTACTCTAAAGGCCAACATTCTCCGTTTCTGGTTTACAGTGCACTTTTCCTACTGATCAGGCTTGTAGTTAGCGAGTGTTTGCAAACAAGTCAACGTCTTCCATGCAAACTATGGGCAACCGCAGCAATCTCCTAGCATCCAAAGCACTCACAAGGAGGTTTTTGGTGCAGCACTCTCTTTGCAGTCAATTTCACCTAACGACTGCCAGCAACCTCCAGGAAACACTCACCAACCAGCCAGGGAATACACATTTTTCCCTCACAACTGGTGGTTGCCTGATGGTTATTAAATACAATCATTAATTGTGTACACAATCAGCACAAAAGTGATAAAAAGAAAGATGCTCTTTCTGCCCTTCATGATTGCTGCAGTCAACAATGCAGCACAATATAGGCATTGTGAAAAACAGTCATAATTCATATGTAAACAACACATGAGTGCAGTGTCAGAGGTTGTGTCAGTAGGTTGTATCGTGTCCAGTATGGCAGACAACTCCCGAGCAATGTGCGCATGATGTCACATAGGAAACCTGACTATAAAATATGGATGTAGCCACCATAAAGTCACCCACTGGTTTGTGGAGCCCTGTTTTGAAGCTTCAGTGTTAGTGTTTTTGGCCACTGCCATGCTATTTTCTTGGACAGAGAAGTGACCATATTTAGATTTAGTTGACAGCTGGCACCAGCAAGCTTGTTTAGCAGAGTGCATCCATGGATTTTATAGGTGCATCACGCAGGTAAATATTTGCTAATTACTGCAAAGTAACTAAATATAATACTAGAATTTCACTCACCAGACTGAAGACCTCTTGGACAGCCTGTAAAAGCATGAATACTATGACAACTTAAATGAGCTATAGAGACGAAAATCAGACTACTGTTTTAACAGGGGAGTCTATGGGGACTCACTTGCTTTCGGAGTCAACCTCAAGCGGCCACCCGAGAAACCATTTTTTTTCCACCCTTGAGCTTGCTGCTTGGTTTTCGCGTGCTTTAGCCCACAATACCAACTGTTAAACACATGATATTTATTGTCCCTGGAGATGTAAATTGATTTAACACCCTACTGTATATACCACAAAGAAATGACCTGGCCAAGCCTATCCCATCCACAATGGATAACGCACTAGATAGCAACACAAACACAAGACAACCCACCACCCCACCCCCTCTCACACTGGACTCAATACTTAAAGAAATAAAAAGTGGCTCAGGACATCTGCAGGGCATCAGTAAACCAGGAGAGTGGAAACACAGAGTGGAACCATGGCTCTTTTGTTTTCTTGCTTTGGGCAAGGCTTGTTTTCCCTCGCACTCACTCGCTCACTCATTCCCCCACACATGCTTGAACACAAGTCTACAATAAAGTGTCTACGATGAAAAATATGAGAGGATTCTGCTTGACAGTGAATTTTCGCTTTATTTTGACAACCATTGTGGGGCTATAAGCTCCTCCAGGGGTGAGTGGCATGCCTGCAAAGAAAAAATTATGGTTATTAAAAAAAAAAAAAAAGACCAGGAAGGTGCTGCTGAAAGGAGGCAGGGTGCCCAATATGCCTGGCATCCCAAGGTCAGGAGCAGTGCCCTCTGGCATGAGGTGCTGTGAGGAATGGCAATGTCAGTCAAGAAACCTCCCTCATCTCCCTGGACCTGTCAATTTGCCGGTGATAATTAATCTCTCTCTGGTTAAATATAAAGATTGTAAATCACAGCATGGGCCTGCACCGTAGGGGGGCCTTCATCTGTCAGCTACAGACCTTGGCTAATGGCCCTTTGTAAGCAGAGCACTGACTGAGGCAGCACACCAACCACCTACAGTTCTCGTCATCATCTGTTTCTCATGGAGACATCCTGCCTTCAACCTGCAGAATATGATCACCAAGTTGCAGGCATGAAGACCACATTACTATGCTCAAAATCCTCTTTACTTTACACCCACCACTACTTGGTACCACCTGAGGGATATCACTGGATTATCAAAGGTTTAAATGTTGGCTTTACCAACAGTTAATTTTTCATACTGACTTATATAGAAGAGTTATTGCAGAGGACAAACTTTGAGTTGCTAGTTTGTGTGACCCTACTGTTGTACAACTTAGTTTGGCCTATAGGTCTGTAAGGGCCTATATAGGTGGTTACAAATTAACAATTTTAACACTCATTTGAGAAAGGAGTAGAAAAGGAGAAAGGAGTAAAAAGAAAAGAGTAAAAAATAGTATTAATAACAATTCTATTTATAACTGAAGACCTGATGGCTGTTAAACAGCAGAGACCTATGACTACTATTGAATAGTTTCTAATAGGTATAACACCTACATATTAGCGTGTTTGTCAGTCAATTAGAAGGCTATTGTATTCTCACATTCTAATAATGTATCACTTATGCTGTTGTAAATATTGTAAAACTTGTTAATAAACCTCTTGACTGGTAGCACACTCATGACTTGCCAATTGCAAGGTAGGTCCAATCTAAAGCATAAGCTGCTTAATGCTTTACTAAATGAGCATCATGCTGTATTAAATACAGTTTGAAACTAGCGATGGAGACCATAAACTCGATAATAGGAAAAGAAAGCGTTTACTAAGTTCATAAATCAGCTGAGCAGTAGCAGTTTTTTTCCTTCATTGTTTGAGCCCCCCCTACTGGGTTTTAGAAAGAATGCAGATTTAAGGTTTCACTTCTCATATAAGAAGCTACATCCATCTTTTATACAGTCTGTGTACACAGCTTATCGCACACATGAAGCTTTAATAAAGTGATTCTTTAAACTTATAAACCAGCTATAAAGTGATTTTTTTTTTTTTTTAATCCTGAATTCTTGCTAGGGAGTGGTTTGAAGCTGTTCTTGCTAATGAGTGTGCAATTTCTCTTTACAGTCTCAAAACTTTAATTAATGTAATCACAGCAAGACAGCCAACTTCAGTCCCTCAGGCTTCACATCAGACTTAAATCATATCTAATTTTCAACAATATCTTAAGTAACTGAATTATACAACAGCGAAGGTAAACTAACCTGAAAGCCTCTAACCTAATACCAAAGCATTTCCTCTCCTACATTTAGACCAAAACTGTCAATCCCCTCTCTCTTAACCTTTGAAGAAAGACAGCAGATGCTCAGACACTACACAGTTTAGTGATCACACACTGAAATCAGTTAATTATATAAATCTAGTATAACCTGTTGTGGCATTAAAATATAACATTTCAAGCTGTTACGCAGGCTGCTCATGGCCAGCACTGATCGATAGTGAGTAAAAAATGTCTTCAATGAGCAGAGTAAAGCGTGTGTGTCCTTCACATTCACACATGCAAGAATGCGTACTCTCAATGTAAATTCCTTCATAAGTGTCCTTGCTATTCCACATTTTCTAACTGCGGTCAGATTCAATAACAGTAAGTATACAGTTGAATTTCTAATTACTTGTATAGAGCTCCATGAGCCACTTCATGCTGATCAGTACATCACTTCACTGTTGCCTTCTGCACAACACCTCTTTTTTTTTTTTTTAAGAACTTCCCTTACATCCCTTTGGACTCAGCCTTATATCAACTATAATAAAGATGTTTGTTTGTGTGCTTGTAGGGGGTAAACTCTGGCATAGTCTTTGAACGAGCTGTTAGCAGTGTGCACTGTTGTGCTTGTTAAATGCTTTGTTGGAAGTTTGACACTCAGCTTCTCAGGCTGCACTCAGCGCCTCCGACGCTATCCTTAAGTCGTGAAGCTGTTTCATGCTGGGCCCCCATGGGTGAGGGAGGTATGACAGGATAGCACGAGAGGCAAACAAAAATGTGGGCACACACAGAGTCACCTTTAAAGTGTACGAGAGCTCCCTGATGCCAGTGCTGCCATACTGCATGACTAATGCAACCCGCGAGTCACTGTTTCTCCTCGCAGAGTCCCCAAGAGCTGAATTAATTGGCTGTCATCATGCTAGCTAGCTCTCACTCTCTCTCTCTCGCTCGCTCTCTAGCTCTCTGTCACACACACAAACATGCATGGAATGATCAAGATATAAATAAACCGAGTCTACATGGCATTTAAGTGAAAGGCAACCATAAACATTTGTGCCACATTCAGTGACAGGCTCTAACTTTGGGGCCTACCATCAAACATATATACTGCTTACATGAAGTGCTTATAATTACAGCTATCAGGTGGGAGTTTAAAACAATACTTTAATATTTTGGGGACTTTCTTGAGAGTTTGATAAGAACATCAGTAGCCTAATGTCTCTGCATGAAGCTGTTAGCTGGTTATGAGAGGTTGTTAGCTTAGCATGAAGCATGGAAGCAGGAGGAAACAACTAGCATTAGCCTAGTAATTAGCAAATAATATTTTGGTTTTTTTTATTCATACAGAAACAAAAATATAAAAATTGCAGTCTTCTCTTGGAGGTAGCTCACCAAGAAATTATTATATTTCAAACTGGTCACATACTGACACTTTGTCAGGACGCCTTGGGAGTTAAGGCTCGGGCTACCCTTTAGCGTCATTTCTCAACTTGCAGCGTAGTGCTTTCTTTTTTTTATTTTTTTTTTAGTTTTAGCTGCTGTTTGGTAAGGTTTATACAATCAAGATTGCTGGTTGGGTTTAGAAAAATGTGCATGGTTTGGGTTAAAAATCCAACCTTTCACAATGTTAAGTCTATCTGACAGTCATGCACACTAAAAAATTATGCTTAGCAGGGGTACCTAGTGCGTTAAAATGTGACACCAAGGAGTCCTGAACAAGCATTTTCACGCTAGCTTTCCTCCTGTTTCAATTTCTCCAAATCATTATTTTCTTCCAATAGTTCCACTATGCCAGAATGAAAACTAGAGGAAAAGTTTAGTTCACTGAAACGCTAAAAAACTATTCATGCATTATTCCAAGATGTTTACCCCCTACTGCTAAAGACCTAGTGTTGCATCATTATTTAGCCTAAATTAACCACATGGTTATTTGTTATGATTTGTTAAAAACTGAAACCTTCCGGTGATGCACAGTCCTGTGCAAAAGTCTTAGGAAAGTGGGAAATAGGTGCAGTGAATTATTGAAACAAAATTGTAACGACCTTGAACGTTTACTCAAGGGCCATTGCCCCTAGTTTCTTAGACTGCAGAGTAAACATTTGGGTGTGCTGGATGTTTAGTAACCCAGCAAAAAACTTCCTCTCTGATAAACACCCATGAAATGTGGTAGGTGTTGTTTTCTACAATATTTCAGATATAAAACTGTAGATTTTTCAGGTATCACAATTTTTATATTTGACACCTTAAGTGACTGAAGAAACAAATTTAATAGAATTATTAATATTTACAGTACTGTGCAAAAGTCTTGAGCCACCCCTCATTTCTTTATATTTTGTTAGGAAAATGGGAAATAGGTGTAGTGATTTATTGAAACGTGCAAGAATATATGGAAATACAGTATAAAGCAAAAACAGAATTTGTACATTTCTAATGAGCTTGAAAGTCAATATTTGGTATGACCACCTTTATTCTTCAACACAGCCTGAACTCTCTTAGGCAGCTTTCTTGTAATTTCTTTAAGTGGTCTTCAGGAATAGTTTTCCAGGAATCTTATCTTCTTTCCAGGTATGTTTTTACTGCATTGGCAGTGTATTTGGAATCACTGAAAAATGAAGTTGTTGCCAATCAGACACTTTACAGATGGTATTGCATGGTGGATCAAAACCTGACAGTGTTTTTCTGCATTCATAATTCCATCAATTTTGACAGGATTCCCCAACACCACTGGCTGACATGCAGCCCCAAACCATTACAGAGCCTCCACTATGTTTTACAGATGGCTGTAGACATTCAGTATCATATCTCTTTCCAAACCTCGTCTGTACATATTGACAATTTTCAAGTGCTGTAGATAGTTTTTTAACCCTGCTACTTCTTTTGTCCTCCACTTGTCCAGTTTCCTCAAATTTTTTTAAGGACACACTGCGCACCATGCTGAGATATGCCAAGATTTCAGCTAATAGATCCTAAAACTGTGTGTTATTTTTCAGCTAAAGAAATGGGAACAAGTTATGTGTTTTTGCGACATGTTGCTAGTAACAAAGTGCCTAAAGATTCAATTTAAAATTGGTTCTTTTTTAAGTTTGGTTCATCCCTTGAGTTTGGTGGGTTTTTTTATATGCTTGAATGATTCATAAGTCAGTGTTAAGTGGCCTAACTAACAAAAAAAACATTCCTCTGAAAATTGTCAGGTACAAGAACTGGACTGAAAATGAGTGAAAAAACAGCCAATGTCCAAAGAAAAACTCAGAAAGACCTTTAGAAAGCCTGAAGAACTATTGTTTAAGACCACTTTTAAAAATTACAAGAAAATCTGTCTCCTTGGAAGCAAAATATAAAGAAATGAGGGGTGGCTCAAGACTTTTGCACAGTATTGTAGGGTATGCAGCCCCTTTGCCAAAGATTAGCATTCCTAAATCATAAGTACGTCTCCCAGAATGCTGAACTATTCCTTTTCTCCGGTGTATGCTCTTAATTTTTTTAATCTGTTTTACTTATTGCTGATATATAGTAGCGCCCTAAAATGCATACGTGAAAAATATTTCTATCAAAAAGAAGTCAAAGTGAACTGAGTATACTGAATCATCGCTGTCACTTGAATTAGTAGCTTTTAGCAGTGAAGCTCTTTGCTGATGAGCAAGATTGCTGTTGTCAGCTTAGCTGTGACGTTACTGCCTCATTCAAAGCACTTTTAACGACCAGAAAAGCCAAAGAAACAATATTAATAATAACAGGCTGCTGAGATATTAGTGCTTGCATGTGTTCATTTTTGAGCTGAACTGAACAGGCTAGGCGTACTACTAACCTCAAGACAGTCAGCTCTGAATGTCAGGCCACATGAGCAGTTTTGCATTTACTTAGTGATGTATGCAACGAAAGTGCATTTGAACCATGATTTAAGTGGTGCATAAATTGAATCCGAAATGTAATTTGTAATTTCCACCTCTATGGTCTAGACAGATAACATATTGCTTCTTTGTATACAGTGCCATGAGCAGATAACATTTTGAAGACCTATTTATTTAAATAGTTTTGAAGTCCAATTGTAGTGCACTTAAAAGACAAAGCACTCTGCCTTTCTATTTGCCTGGGCTTTGAACCATAAACAACATTTGTGTTTCTCAACAGTTTGCTCAGAATGAAAGGAGGTGTCATAGCGGCCCTCTGCCTTTGCATAATACTGTCTGAGTAGTCATGCAGTATAATATCTTGTCTGTCTGAAAGTGATTCCTTTTTAAGGATTTCACTTTTGCTCTGAGCACAATCATGAGCAGCAGAAAACTTTCTTTTTGCACTGTGATGGTGATGTGTTGTGATGTGTGCATTATTTCAAACTGGGAGGGCTTTATCTTTTAATGACTTCAGGCATGTTTTACTCATGTATTTGCATGCATGTGTGCGTGGAGGAGGGTTTGTTCTGTCTTTCTCTTTGTCCTCTGAGCTTTTCCTTTCCATCAGCCTCCAGATGTTGTCGTTTGCTCATTTGGGATAAGAAGGAGCAGTCAGGTGTGAGAGAGATCCTCAGCAACAGAGTTTGAACGAAAATAAAGCTCCGCCATGTGTTGCTACATGAAATATGTGTTCACAGCTATTTAGGAGGTGTCGAACAATCAGTGCACTGCTCATTTTCTACCATACTAGGCTACAGAGGCTTAAGTGAGAAATATAGACTACTGTATGTTTACTGTATAAATGATGCTTGCAGGCCATTATAAAAATATATTTGAAATAGAAAGGCAATGCAAGAAATGCCAACAAAACATTTGAAAATATAAGAGAGTAAAAAATTAATGCCACAATTTTGTAATTATAATAGTAAATATACAGTGCTTAACAAATTTATTAGACCACCACCCAATGTAAGTATTGGTAAGTACAGTATTGGTAATTGCCAAAATATTTTTTTATGTTTCTGTAATGGTTAATCCACCAGTATGCGCAGGCTCATTCATCAAAATGATATTTTTAATGCTAAAATATAATTATTGTTGTTATCCATGAATTTTCAAATTTACTGTTTTACAAAAAAGCAGAATAAAATTGTAAAGTACATTATTATTTTTTGATTAAGATGCCATATTACACTTATTTACTTGCATTCCTGAACAGAAAAATTAGTTTTAGTGGTTGAATGTTATGCTTGATTAATTTCTGATTTCTCAGAGAAATCAGTTAGCAAATGAGAACTGAGGTTTTCAAGAAATAATATCAGGTAACCCAAGTAATCTGCATAAAACAGGAAATGTAACTTTATATTATCAAACAAGACTAAGATTTGATTTTATATTTATACTTTATACTTGTGCTGAATCTATGCTCTCTACAATACCAGTACTGTACCTATGCCTTGTCTATGCCAAATCAACAGTGTACCTAAAGTATTCCTAAGTCATACCTACAGCATCCCTATGACATATGGGGAACCTATAACGTACTTACTTTGTGCATTCACCAAGTATAAATCAATCATGTTAGGAGCTTTGTGGCTGTATTTAGGCACAATGATGCTTTGAGGTAAATGAGGTCAACAGCCTGACAACATGCTCAAATACTAGTGCATCTCAAAAAATTTGAATATTGTAAAAAAGTTATTTTTCATAATTTAATTAAAAAGAGTAAGCTTTCATATATTCATATATTCATTACTTGTAATGCAAAATATTTCAAGCCTTTTTTTATTTTAATTTTGATGATCATGGCTTATAGCTCATGAAAATCAGAAATCCGGTATCTCAAATAAAGATCAAATTAAGATTAAGATCAATCAGAAATGGACTTACAATACAGAAATGTCCAGCTTCTGAAAAGTATGTGCATTTATATGCTCAACACTTCGTCAGGGCTCCTTTACCATGAATACTGCATCAATGCAGTGTGGCATGGAGGCGATCACCTCGTGGCACTGCTGAGGTGTTATTGAAGGCCAGGTTGCTTTGATAGCGGCCTTCAGCTTGTCTTTATTTTTTGGTCGGGTGTTTCTCATCTTCCTCTTGACAGCTCAGGTCAGGCAATTTGGCTGGACAATCAAGCTCATTAATAACATGGTCAGCAAACCATTTGGTAATAGTTTTGGCACTGTGAGAAGGTGCTGAGTTCTGCTGGAAAAGGAAATCAGTATGAAGTGCTCTAAAATCTCCTGGTAGATGGCGCGTTGACTCTGGACTTGATAAAACACAGCAGACCAACCAAAACCAACACCAGCAAAGGACATGGCACCCCAAATGATCACAGACTGCAGAAACTTCACACTGGTTTTCAAAAACACCTTGGATTCTGTGCCTCTCCACTCTCCCTCCAGACTCTAGGACCTTGATTTCTAAATGAAATGAAAATTTACTTTCATCTGAAAAGAGGACTT
>VUQI01029912.1:0-17146 GCA_015106735.1 Paratilapia polleni | reverse complement strand
CCACACATAGTGTTTTGCATGTAGGCCCAAAAGTTCAATTTTGGTCTCTTCTGACCAGAGCACCTTCTTCCACATGTTTGCTGTGTCCCCTACATGGCTTGTGGCAAACTGCAAACAGGACTTCTTGTGGCTTTCTTTCAACAATGGCTTTTTTCTTGCCACTCTTCCATAAAAGCCATATTTGTGGAGTGCACAACTAATAGTTGTCCTATGGACAGATTCTCCCACCTGAGCTGTGGATCTCTGCAGCTCCTCCAGAATTACCATGGGCCTCTTGGCTGCTTCTCTGATTAATGCTCTCCTTGCCTGGCCTGTCAGATTAGGAGGACGACCATGTCTTGGTAGGTTTGCAGTTGTGCCATACTCTTTCCATTTTCAGATGATGGATTGAACAGTGCTCCATGAGATGTTCAAAGCTTGGGATATGTTTTTATAACCTAACCCTGCTTTAAACTTCTTCACAGCTACATCCCTGACCTGTCTGGTGTGTTCCTTGGTCTTCATGATGCTATTTGTTCACTAATGTTCTCTAACAAACCTCTGAGGCCTTCACAGAACAGCTGTATTTATACTGAGATTAAAGTACACACAGGTGGACTCTATTTACTAATTAGGTGACTTCTGAAGGCAGTTGGTTGCACTGGATTTTATTTAGGGGTGTCAGAGTAAAGAGGGCTGAATACAAATGCACACCACACTTTTCAGATTTTTATTTGTAAAATATTTTGAACACCATGTATCATTTTCCTTCCACTTTGCAATTATGCACTACTTTGTGTTGGTCTATCACATAAAATCCTAATAAAATACATTTAAGTTTGTGGTTGTAACATGACAAAATGTGGAAAACGTCAAGGGGTATGAATACTTTCACAAGGCACTGTATGTACAGACGAGGTCAGGAGAGAGGTACAACAATGAGTGTCTACAGCCATCTGTAAAACATGGTTGAGGCTCTGTGATGTTTAGGGTCTTCATTTCAGCCAGTGGTGTTGAAGATCTTATCAAAATGTATGTAATTATGACTGGCAACAGCTTCATTTTTCAGCATGAGAATGATCCCAAACACACTGCCAGTGCAGTAAAGGCATACCTAGATAGAAAAACACACAATGGAACACTGTTAGTCATGGTCAGAGCCCGGACCTCAATATTATTGAAGCAGTGTGGAATCATCTTGGCAGAGAATGGAACAAATGTCAGCCAACATCCAAAGAAGAATGTCCTTCAAGAAGCCTGGAGAACTATTCCTGAAGACTAAGAAATTACATGAAAACTGCCTGAGAGAGGTCAGGCTGTGTTGAAGAATAAAGGTGGCCATACCAAATATTGACTTTCATGGTGTGAAATGAGGCGTGGCTCAACACATTTGCATAATACTGTATGTTAAGTCTTTTTAAGTTCTCTGTAACATACTTTTGATGCTGATGGTTTCACTTCAAGCACAATTATGTAAGTGGATAGAAAATTTGTGCATGAAGTGAAGTCATCAGCATAAATTTGGCTCAACAAAACCATAATGTATGCATTTAGGTGCTGAAAACTAATCAGTATGAACGGAGGATTTGACTTCTAGTGTAACAAAGATAACAAGCCATATAGAAAACTTATCAATTTCTTTCAAGAGCATGTAGGCAGTCAAGCAGAACTGACAGTCTCTCTTTTTCCACTGTTTATCATCACCTGGGCCAGTCAGTTCCCTAGATTATTAAGCATGGCAGCCTGCCCCCAGAGTGCCAATTCTAATAGTTTGTTTAGCTAACCACAGTGAAAGGCTATTAATTTTATCCGTCTCCCAAACACACACACATTGCACACACACACACACACATCTGAATTAAATCAGCATTTTGGAACAAGCCTTTCATCCTGCTGAGAAACAGAGACGAATAACAGACAACAAGAGGGAATATGAAGACAGAAAAAACATAAAAGCAATCACCAGCATGATAATCACTAGTATCTTTTGCTAAATTACTTTAATGAAGACCAATTGTCCAACTTTGCTTGTAAATTGCAATAAGTAAACTTAGCTAACAAGAAGTACTGTGATTAATGGCTCAAATAATAACTAATCTTTCTCTCTCTCATCTGCTGCATCTGTCGCCACCAGATTCAAAGAGTGAGTACCGCTTTTTTTTTCCCAAGATAAAATATTAATGTCATGGCTGTCTTAAACACCTTTCACTTTGATTAATCTGTTGACTTTCATTGTACAATAAGATGGATGAGATCAGAAAGAGCTATGAAAAGGAGAGGACAGAAGACTATCAAATAAATGAATCCTAAAGAACATGGAACGTAAATGTCCAAGGCAGATGCTTTTATTAGAGTGTGTGTTTGTGTTTATGCATCTGTGTGTGCGTAGGTGGGTGTATGCATGTGTGCATGGTCAAGTAATAGTCCAGGATTAGGTAGAGTGGACAACAATGTCACTCCCACCTGCTTATTTGAAGTGAGAATATGGAACTTTAAGCTCTAATTTCAGCCATATTTGGTTTGGCAACTTGCAGTGTCTGATGGTAGCACACATTTACTTCATTATGCAGTGTGATTCACATTACTAAGTCAATGTGCATATTTTGAGTTCTCGCTACTTGTATCTTCATTACACTATGTTTTATCATGTCATAATTAATACTTTCAGTACTTTGGGGTATAGGTAAACCGTGACTTTAACATGGTGTACCTCAACAAGAAATAGAGGTTTGTTGTTTCTGGCTAGTGAAACTACACTGCCCTGCCAAAAAAAAAAAAAAAAGTTGCAGACTCTAATATTTCTTTGGACTGCCTTTAGATTTGATGACAGCATTGCATTCACTGTGGCATCGTTGCAATAAGCTTATGCAATGTCACAACATTTATTTCCATGCAAATCTGCATAAATTTTTTGCCAAGATCTTGTATTGATGATGAGAGAGTGAAGTCTTCTTCAGCACATCCCAAAGATTCTTGATGGGGTCTGGACTCCAGATCTTATGTGAAAACGACATCTCATGCTCCTACAATGACTCTTTCACAATTTGAGTCCGATTAATCCTGGCATTGTCATCTTGGACTGTGCCTGCACTATCAGGGAAGAAAAAATCCATTGATGGAAAAAGCTGGTCAGCTGACCTCATTTTTTGGGCATATAAACTGAACCTAGACCTGACCAGTGGAAGCAAACTCTTATCATAACACTGTCCCCACAGGCGAGTACAGTAGGCACTTGACATGATGGCTGCATCACTTTATCAGCCTGTCTTCTTACCCCGATGCGCCCCTCACTCTGGAACAGGGTAAATCTGGACTCATCAGACTACATGACCCTTTTCCATTGCTCCAGAGTAGCAAACTGAACCCTTTATTTTCTGGTTAGCCTCACTGACAAGTGGTTTTCTTAAGCCCACACAGCTGTTTAGTCCCAGTCCCTTGAGTTTCTTCACATTGTATGTGTGGAAATTCTCTTACATTCCCTATTAAACATAGCCTTGAGTTATACTGTTGATGTTTGATTTGATTTTTTATTAACTGATTTCACCAAGAGTTTAAGTGACCTCCAATCACAATCATTCATGATTTTTTTCTTCAAGGATAGTGGTGAATATGACAGTTTACCACTATCCTTCCAGGTTTTAATTATCTATTGAACAGTTCTTAACCCAGTTTTATTAGTTTCAGCTTCTCCTTAGCTTTTTTTCTTTGCTTGGTGCAGGGCATTAATTTGACCCTTCTGAAACAGAGTAACATCTTTTTCATGACCATATGTCTGCCAGCATGGTTGTTTAGAAATGAGAAACTACTCATTGCATCAGTTAGGGTTAAGTAACATTTTGCCAGCTGAAACATATTAATCACTGCAGTAATTATCCAATGGAAGTCTCTTACCTATTTACTTAGTTAAAACCAGATGGTGACTTTTTTTCTTGCCGGGCAGTGTATTACTCAAGCACTAGAGAATGAATTCTAATACTAGCATGGGAGTATGCTGTGTAACAGTGCTACACGATCTTTTCTTTTCTGTTTTTTAACATTTTACTATGCTGATATTTCCTTATTACAGCTAAGGCTTATATACTCTTAGACAGACTGACACGGGGGAAAATCTCAAGGGATCATCAGTGCCATGACAATGCATCCTTATGAAAAATGTAAATGTAAGGCCAGACATGTCAGCCTCGTTGTGGTAGTAGGGAAAAGGTCAGGGGTCACCACATTCAGAAGTCTTAATCCCCCATGGAATCATGAAAAAAAATGAAATCATGTAGAAAAAATATAGAAAAATCATGTAGGAAAATTGACAGAAATCAGTTCCTTAGTTAAGATGATTCAGTCAGAACCAAAGCGGTGAAGCAACACACCGATGTTTCCTCTACAGAGCACATCGTACAGTGAGATGATTTTTTTAATAACAATATATTGTTAGAACATACACAGAGGGGTATTTTGAACAAAGTAGAAAGTTAGAGTACAAGCCCTCCTGCCTGATTATGTCCACACTACTTTCAAAGGTTGGTTCAAATGGCTTTGCTCTGACTTTAGATGGCTAACTCTGCATTTACTCTCTGCTGTGTCCAGACGCCAAGCAGAGTGTGCCAAAACAGCCCGTATCCAGATGGCACTGCCAGCAGGCAAACCTGGGGGAGGCACTGCCAACAACCTGTATGAAGAGCTGGGTGACAACGCCATGTAAGTGAAGTGTGAAAGTGGCATTAAATTGATGAGCCAAAGCACAGGCGTTAGCTCACATTTTGACTGCTGTTAAACTTCAGACTCTGGCAATGTGGGTGCTTTGGGAATTTTGTGGTGTCCAAAGTGCAGTCAAACCATTTCAGCACATTTTCAATATTGCTATGAAACGTGTTCTTGCAGTTCTACATGCATTCTTGATTCCCTACAAAAAGTTGCAATTTACATATTATCCCAATTTGGATACGTTAAA
The DNA here is from genome assembly GCA_015106735.1 of Paratilapia polleni. NCBI lineage: Eukaryota > Metazoa > Chordata > Actinopteri > Cichliformes > Cichlidae > Paratilapia > Paratilapia polleni. Next base: position 12,222 of record VUQI01029912.1, on the reverse strand, counting down.
CAAAGGAGACCTCATTTTGGGACAGAATATACACAACACCTGTGCACCATATATATAAATATGCCATATATCCTAAAATACTATCATTAATGCATTTTACAAATATACAAGTAATGGAGATAATTTGAACATCAGAAAAAACTGATAAAGTACAATATTTATCATCTTTAAACGTAACCTGAAATCGTAATCTTCCTGGGGACAGCGCAATGTTGAAAAGACACATGAAGATGCTTGTATAAGAAACCAAAATGCAGAGCCTAATTACAAACTATACCTCTTTTGCATCCCAGTATTTCATTACTGTGTGCATCTTGTAAGTTGTAACCTTGCAGCCGTTATTGGGAAAGTGGACTGTCGGTTCTTCAGGTCACTAATCAACACATAGCACGATTGACAGACTTGTTCAGCAACCATATTTAAAGGCTCGTCTGCAAAGATTTGCAATCAGACTAATTGGTGAAAGCCTAGAACAACTTTTATGTCCAGCTAATAAATGCTAAGATGGCTGTTCTCACAAAAAACAGCAGTCTGTATCAGATTGTTGTGAAGCTTGTTTCTTTAACTAGAAGTCTGGTTCCTATTTTTTTTTTTTTTATTACTAAGCAAATCGTACAAACATCCATTCATAAATTTTGTAGTTTGAGTTAACCATGCTGAACTTTTTCTTGACAGTAACTCAAACACACCCTTTTCACTGAAATAGAACTCACTGATTCATTATCACACTTGAGTTGCTTTGTTGAACTTTCCCAAATCACTCCTAAGCTGAGAGCCTTTGCAAGGATTTATATGCAGAGTTAAAATATCTTCAGGCTTTTGTGAAAGTGGTCCTTTTTGTAGTCTGGAGACATTGCCTTTCTTTTAATTTACATTTTCCACTGACACAAGCCGAGATGACACAGTCTTAGATTAATCAAGCAGAGCTTGTATCCCCACATCAAACTAACACCAAACAAAGCTCTGAGTTTTGAATGCATTGACAGTCAGAGATAAACTCTGAAATTTTATCTTCACACAGTTCAATCACACTGAGCTCTTTCTGTCTAAGTTTCCCCATTGTAATGCATTCTAATGTCCTCTCTTTTTAAAAGAAAAACTGAAGGTCATCGATCTGCACATACAGCAGCAGTCACTTTGAGTGCAACCTCTCAGATTTTCATTGAATGTATTCACAATTAAAACATATATTAACTTCAATCTCCAAATTTAGTCAGTAACAGCTGCAAAACTGTAAGGTCAAAATGAAGCACCTTGGGCCCCATGGATGAAAATACAAAAGTGCTTGTTATTGGCCCAGAGTGCAATTTAAAAAAACTCCATCAGATAATCCAAAATTGTAAATAGAGCTAAACCATAAATCAACAAGTCAGTGACTCTGATCTCTCCGAACCTGTTCTAAAAATTCTCACTAAATTTTAGCTCTACTAAAATTTGATGCGGCGAATTTTAGCCTGATATATCCTACATCCATTTTAGTCATAATAGTCATAGAAGGCTTTCTCGGTGTATGTGCCATGCTTGGCAACCGTTAAAAAAAAAAAAAAGCACAATTTTGCCTACTCTGGACCCACAACAGCAGGATCTATGGAGGAAGAGATTGATGACACATTTGTAGAACTGTCAAAGTCTGGGTTGCACAGTGGTGCAGTGGTTAGCACTGTTACCTCACAGCAAGATGTTTTATGGTTCAAATCCCACCTGGGGCCTTTCTGTGTGGAGTTTGCATGTCTATGCCTGTGTGAGCTTCCTTCCACAGGTCAAAGACATGCATGTTAGATGGTAATTCTAAATTGTGGATGTGAGGCAGATAAAGGGATTGAAGTGTATATCATGCATGGTTAAAAATGTGCATTTTTACTCTAAAGCGCTTTGAGTGGTCAGAAAGGCTATAAAAGTGCTCTATAAATTAGAGTACATTACATTAAGTCATTCAAATCTAAAAATGATCTTTTTCTTCTTTGGCCTTCATGCCAGATTGTTTTTGATCATGTCTGCTTTGCAAGTAATTTATTTGTTTAAGAAATTCTACTATTGGTAATCAAATGGTCATGGACCACTGACAGTAAACTGAGGCAGTACAAATAACCTTTTAGGTGATTATTGTGAAATTACTTTTACTTTTTCTGAACTGAAGGGTATTATTGCCCATTTATTCCATGTAGCCTTAAAAGGCCCCTTGTTTCTGTCTTATAGCAAACTGTGTTTCATTTATTCTCTTGCCAGTTGTTAGTCGTTTGATACATTTGATTTGGTTAAACAAGAGTCTAATAAGGACTGTATGTACAGACACCATATTAACTTTTATCTGAGTTTTTTGAATTGCACACACACATACACTGAAGGCACACAGGCACACTCATTTACAATTCCTTACTGGAGCGTTAAGAAGAAGTTGAGAGGAATTCTTATCAGCATTACATGCATCACCGGTTTCCTGTCTGTCCTTGATATGCCTCCCCACTCCCATTAACATGAGAGCAATTCATATGCAAGATAGTAGGAACTATCTCCTAATGACAACAAGTGATTTCCAACCACGTGTGTGTTTGTCACTGTGTGTATGTGCATGTGAGATGACTAAAGCCCAAGCGATTCTCTGAAAAATGATTGTGGAAATGAACTTGGATATGAGATAATTGAAATAAATGCAGCCCGTAATTTATAAAGACTGCCCCGGGCGATAATTATTTCTATTGATAAACTGCAGCTCGTGTTTGACTCAAGTGGGAGGGTCCTATATTTGTGTGCGTATGTGTGTTTACTAGACTTTCTTCTGCAAAATTTCCACGTGTGTATTACTGTATATGTTCTGCATCGCTGCCTTCTTGTAGGGGCTGAATAATTCCTAAAAACTGTAAAACCTGGCAAAGTGCAAAAGTTTGCACATTTATAATTAAGGCCCATTATCAAACTACTCAGTAGACTGATTTTCAAGGCTTTTTTAAATTTAATTACCTTTGGCTGTGCTCTTGACAGACTTAGCTTTTAATGTCTGTTTTCAATTACCTGTGAAAAATTAGGTGTTCTTAACTTATTATTAGCACCACATTAAATGAAGCATGTTTTTGTTAATGATTAATGTTAAATTAAAAGTCAGATCATTTATTGTTACACCATATGTCATCTCTTGTGCTGGCTAAATAACCAGGCATCTCAAATCAGTTCACACTGTCAAAATGTGGTTTTGTCCAAATATGTATATTTGCATAATGTTCCCCCATATCCATGGGCAATATAGGTTTTTTGTGTCTTTTCTTTAATGAATATTCCTGTTAAGCAAATAGCAGAAAACAGCTAAAAAAAAAAAAAAAAATTAAAACAAAAAAAAAAAAAAAAAAAAAAAAAAAAAAAAAAAAAAAAAAAAAAAAAAAAAAAAAAAAAAAAAAAAAAAACATAAAGCAGAACATTTACACCAGTCTCCAAATGTAGCATTGAAAGTAATTACTACAAGACTGCCATCCTTTTCTGACATAACAAGCAGACAGATTTGCCAAATCTGGCAAAAAAAAAAAAAGATGTATTTATATAACATACAAAACTTTAAAAGAAGGTTTATACCGTTAGTCTCTGTGTTGCTGAACGAAGTCTCTTCTTGTTGATCAATTTCTGTTTCCATGGTCTTCTAACAGAAGAAGAGAGGTGAGCACCTCGATCAGGGATACAGATGGTAGTAGCTGGGGGGGAGAAGCAGAAAACTGGCCCCTGTGAGCTGTGGTTGTCTGTCAGCATTGTATGAGCAAATAAATACAAATTTAAAAAAAAATAGACAAATAAGCTGTGTAAAGGAGGTCGCCTTTTCAAGAATCAGGAATGACATTGAAGAAACTGGCCGATCCCATGGACTCACCAATATTTATTAGGAGAACAAGGGCGTGTTGATAGGCGGATCTAACCGAGCAAGGACCAAACAACTTCTGCGACCTGAAAGGGAGGGAGAGGCTAATTTAAATACCGAAATGTAGGCATTGAAAAAGGCTCAGTGGTAGAGTTTGAACGGCACCAACGACAACAAAGATGTCTATTCTATTCTGTGACCGACACTTAACAAAGACCACTGTTATTCCAATGTTATCAGCTGCCACAACAGTACGTCGATAGCATTGTTTGGCTGGAGAGAAAACATTTCGGAGAGATAAGTGCGATTACCACGGTTCTATAATCAGGAGTTAAACGGTCAATGGCATTACACTGAGGTTAGCTGCCAGAACAAAATTAGTAACTTCTGCTATCATAGTGGCTAAACAACAAGGCGAGTTTTAAATTTAAATCAATATATCATTTAATAACCGATAGCAGACATAAAGTAGTTAACTGGTGACAAACCGAAAGTGAGCTAGCCCAGTTGAAGCTAACTTAGCAAAGGTTGCCTAAGCTGTGGTTAGCTACCGGCGGAGCTAACCAGCCCGTAGTTGAAGCGCTTCAGCTTCTTTGCTCACATTTAAATTTAAGATTTCATTAACTGTCTATCGTACTTCTTTCTAACACTTAGCTATTTAAATGAAATATACGGCACCGTGACTTGTCGGTGATCTAACGTGAGTGGGTTGTTAAAACATAACCAATCGATCAATACAAAGAGTAAACCGAGCCACTCACGCTAGCAGCTAGCTAGTTTCGCCATGTTGCCTTAATTTCGGTTCAGTACAAATGCAGCTTGTTTGGGAGCGCTGCGCCAAATAAGCTACATAATAAACAAATATGTTAAAGGCGTATTTCTTATTACAGCAGCGGTGCAGTTCAACAACACAGAAAGCACAAAAAAAATTTAAAAATCATCGTTAAAACACAAACCTGCAATGCAACACCTCGCTCGATGCCTCTTCCTTCTCTACCGAACCTGGACATATACAGATAGGACGAGTCATGTGTGCTGATTGGCCGAAGGGGAAGGAAATCAAACGGGCCACAAATACAATTGGTTACAATGGACGCCAATCACAAGAACTGAGGCAACCCTGTTTCCGGATGCTTATCCACAGTTTACAGTGGCAGTTCGAGTTATTCCAGTTAGAAAGATGAGATTAGCAAGGCAAATGTTCACGTTTGTAAGGCACGAGTGTTTGCTTCCGTTGTAAATAGGAAACTCTGTTGTTGGACGCTTATGTTGAGTTCTGTTATATCAGTAAGCTGGGTTAATCAACTTTGGCGCCTTCCTACTCTGTGCAGTACTTCGTGGAAGAGTCTGCCCCCGTGCTTCTCAGGTAAAATAAACACAACTACATGATCATAAACGCTTTCATTTGGTAAAGTTTTTTCGTAATTCGCACGCATTTCTTACCAAATATCCCTCTTCTGGCTCCTCAACAGTAGGGCTGAACGATCTGGGGAAAATATATAATTTTAGGATCCTGATTTGATTTTAAATAATACAATTCTTAAATGTGTTACTCGGACATGAGTAATTACTGATAAATGCAACTATGATATGAATGACTGAATTTAAAAATTTGGCTGCAGCAGCTTCAAAATAACCATAACCTGCATCTACTAACAGATAACGGCTGGGAAAGTAGAAGAAAGTCAGGTGACACACGGAGGAAGAGATGGCCCCTGAGATTCAGGCAGTGGTACGTGCCGCCCAAGCCTGGCTGCAGACGTCCTGGCGTGTCCAGGTGCCCTTTGCCTGGTTAGAAGCCTGCGTGGAGTGGCTACAAGGAGAGGCAGGGGGAGCAGCACATCTGTCACAACAGCAAATTAACCAACAGGTAGGCAGGACAGATGACTTTAAAACTGTATAGCTCAGTGCAAATCAATCACATACTTTGACAAAAAAAAATAAAAATCTATGCAGGATCCCTTTACTGGCTGCTTCTGGAGCCTTCTTCCTCATGGACCTTCTTTCTTGTTTATGCTTATTGTCTCAATTGATAATCACCCACTCATTATCACATGGCTTAAGTATGGGTTGTATGATAAAAGGTAGTCATATGATGAGGGGAGGAGATGGTTATGGTCACTGACTCTGGATGTGGACATCTGGATTTAGTATGGTTTACACACGTTTTACCACTCTACACAGAGTAACCCACTTTGAAGTGAATGTCCGTGACACAGCAGTTGGTTTGTGTCTCTTCCTTTCTTGTTTGGAAGGAAATTCCTTTATTCTTGTGGGCGCTGCATATTTGTCAAACCCTGCACAAATATGCAGCTAGCAGAAAGCAAAACTCAATGAACCCTGTGGCAGATAACCAAAAAAAAAAAACCTAAGACTGTATGCATTTCTATTACTGTCAGCCGAGAACAAGGAGATCATTCCAGAGTAGGTAATAATGAGCAAATGTGGGTGACTGAAAAGTGAAAGGACACCTCCTGGTCTGACAAATCCTGGTTTCTGTTACAACATGCTGATGGCAGCATGAATCCATCCTACTCGGCGTCAGTTGTACCAGCTTGCGGTGGCGTCATGTGGGGTATATTTTCCTGTATTGACGCATCATTTGTATGACACAGTGTACCAAATTGTCGTTGAACAGCTGTGTTCCTCTTTGGCCAAAGTCGTCCTTGGCCTGTGTTTTTTTTGTTTTTTTTTTTGTTTGCTTTGTTTTGTTTTTTCCGACTAGATACTTGAAGAGGCAAAAGCTTCATTTTTTTCAAGCCACAAATAATCTCCTCATGGTTCCAGGAACATGCCAGTTCATTCAAGTGGCCCCAATGGGTCCTGAGAACTCTGTAGAGCGTGTTCATATTACAAGCAAGGAATAAAAAATGTGCAGACACTGCTAACACAAGTGAGTCACTGAATTTATCAAAATCTCTGGGATATTTCTCTATCTCTCTGTTGAATGATTTCTTTGTAGAGTTTCCATTTTTTCTGGCAGCAACATTGGATCTGAGTCACTGATATCTGCAGCTAGTGTTGGCCTAATTGCCTTTTGCTTTCTGCTTGATTTTTTTATTTTTTTTTTTTGTGTATATTTTTTTAGAGTACCATTCATATTTAGACATGAATGTAACTAATTCTTTGTCATTTTAAAATTGACTTGTTATGGTTTTTGTTATTTTCTGTTCCACTGGTGGATGCTCATATTAAACATACCCATGAGCTCAGGCTTCAAACTGCTCTAAAGGTTCTGTTTCAGATGTTTTTTTCTACTCTTAACTCTGGATGATGTCATGAGAGTGGATTTCCCTAATATGGTCACTGCAGGTACATAGCTCTGGATAAAGAAGCCCCACCCACTTAACGTTCAAACTTTCTATTTGGGAGGGACAGCCAGTCAGAATAAAGCTGGCCTAAAGGGAGTGGGGCTGGAAGACAGATGGGCGAAAATGGCTTGGCTGCACCAAGGCTCCATATAAGATAAAGAAGGATTATTTTAACTGTGAATTGTGTTAAGATGCTCTATTATAGTCCAAGAATAAAATGCAGAGCATAATAGGTGCACTTTAAGTTTAACTAAGAACTTGCTGTGAATCACAGAATTGCTGAGAGCCTAAATCAAAATGTGTCTCATGCATGACGTGGACTTTTAGGTGCTGGATCAGTGGCTGTTAACAGACCTCAGAGACCTGGACTTCCCTGTCCTCCCTGAAGGGCTCGCTCATGCCCAGAAGACTGAGCTCAGTGGCACCTTCTGTGTCCAGGTACAGACTGTTTCATCATGTTTATTTCTTGTTGTATATTTCATCTGGTGTCTTTTGTTGTTGTTGTTGTTGTTGTTGTTGATGATGAGAACATCTCTGGACAGATTTTAAGCAAAAGCCTAATACAAAAAAACTAGCATGTACAAACAGCAAAGAATATGCTGAGGGCAATATATGCACCAACAGCATAACACATGAGCTAAGTCATGTAAAAGTAAATCACACAACAATCCACACTGAAGGAAACTATTTAGATGTTCCTGCTGCATTTATTTACCTGATCTGTAATTTTTAAATGTATTCAAAATTGGAGTTTGTGTATTTAATGTTGTTATTAATCTTATATTGTGGGTACATTTGTTTTTTTGTTTTTGCTTAATCTAACAGTGGACATTTCTTATTCATGTTTTCATGATCAGTGTGTTCCCAAAAAATTACACAGCAAACTCTCGAAGCAAAAATAGGAGTTGAATTAATGGTGATGATTTGGGCTGTGTGCAGACAACTCACCTTGCGGATAACACTAATGCTCAGTTGATCATCATGCACGGAAATGGAAATATGACAAGAGGTCCAACTCTGTTTTAGGTTGACTCATTACTGGACATCAGTCAGCCGGCATATGGTCAGCTGCAGAAGTGGAGGGGCACAGATTGTGCCAATGACGAGGTGTCTGCTGTCACACAGACCACCCAGAGGCCCTGGGAAGCCAAATCCACCCGTATGCTACTACTGCAGGTCAGAGTCATTTGTGAATCATAGCTGCTATAAAAAAAAAATAAAAAATCCCCACTGAATTACAATAAAAGCCTTTTGAGTGAATGCATTTGTGTAAATAACAGCATTGTTAACCTTAAAAAGCAGGCATAGAATATGTGATACTATTAGTCATCTTCTTTACACAATTTTGTGTGACAAAAGTTAGGCCAAAAATTGCAGCTTTTTAACATAAAATTATATTTCAATTAAAAAATGACAAAGAACCGCCATCAATTAGTATGTTTGTGTTTGCATTTTGAAGCAGTGGCTTTTTTATCAACTGGCATCGTGTGTTTGTGTCTGAGTAGCTTTTCATTGTCTCACAGACAAACAGTAAAACATTCGTGCATTCCCTGTAAGGATGGAGCATTAAAAACAATTGTGTTAACAGAAAAGATTGTGATAACAGTACTTTTTCAAATCACACCTGAACTAGTCTTGACTACAGTGGCATGCAATGTGTCTAGCACTAATCTTTGACCATACTTTATCTTTGTGTGTTTGGTTGGGTGGAATAATAAAGAATTCTGCTACTCTTCCTGACTGAATCAGAGTGGACAGGTACAGTCAGTGAGAGCATATGAAAGAATAAATTGCCGGAATATAGGAGGCAGACTGTAATTTCCACCATAAGTAATATACTTGTCGCTCCACGTTTTTCTTTTTTCTTTTTTTTTTTTCCAAGAACAGTGCAGGTGTTGCTTAGAAACGTTGCTGTGGCTTTTAATATTTTTTTTAACTGTTTCTCAGATCATTTTGAGCAAAGAGTCGTGGGATGGAAAGACTTAACAGCAGTTATAAATGGTGGTGAAATCACTGCTTAAAAGCAGGGTTATAAAGCAGATTAACTTTGACCAGCTTTGCAGCTTAAAAAGTCCAGGACAGCCAGCATATAAAAGGAATAGAAATGCAATTATTTCCATAGTGAATCAGTCTATGTATATTTTGCAGCCAAAACAAATCTACATTGTGTTTTTACATAAACTGCAGTAGCTGCATGTAACAGAAGCAAATAATAATTACAAATAAATAATGAACAAATCTGTAGGCAAGGGGCAGAATATATGGAATCTTTCTGGTTTCAGTTTGTACTCCGAGTGCTATTAACCACTCACAAGTGAGCAGGCTTTGGTTGCATGTAGGTAAACAGCCGCTGTGAAAAGCAAAAGAGGGATTGATTTGCTAAAATGCAATCTCCAAACGATCCACCGTCTCTCTCTTTCAGTTTTTTTTAATATATCTACTTTCATAAGTAAAGAGCAGCTACAGAACATTCAAGTTTTGGTCCAGATATCGATATTGGCTGGCTACACCAGAAGCCCTAAAATACTGACCATTTTCCCCAGAGTCTGAGTCTGTGTTTAATTCACACTAAAACGATGTAGAGAAACACCCTTGTATTGTAGCTTTGCATAAATGTCATCATGTTATTTTCATCATTTGTCTGTTTTTTGGTCAAACATGTTTGATTGCACAGGTGACAGATGGAGTCCAGAGCTTGGAGGCCATGGAGTATCAGCCGATCCCAGCTCTCAGTGCGGCACTCAGGTTAAGGATTGATCTGTGAAACATGTTACTGCACTGTGATGTCTTTTTGCTGGTGGCTATTTGAAAAGAAAGACCACGCCTGCATAAATTATAGTAAAAATCATTTCCTTCTAACAGTATTCAGTTTAATTCAATTTTATTTATATAGCGCCATTTGACAACAATAGTTGCCTCAAGGTGCTTTGTATTGTAGGGTAAAGACCCTACAGTATTGCCTCCTGTTTTAAAGAAACATGCAAGATGTGAAACGAACTGCTATTATTTCTTGTGAATTAAAAATGAGCAATGTACCGCTGGATATTTCCTAAAATGCTGTTAGCTCTCACAGGCCCGGTGCAAAGCTGCAGCTGCAAGGGCAGATAGTTTGCAGGCTTGGTGTGTTGCTTTTGGGGCCATCCAACATCAAAATCTTAGGTGGTGAGGTCGAAGACTTGGTGGACAGGAATAACCAGGTGAACTATAAAATTTCTTGTTCATTTTGTCTTCATTTTTTTCTAGAAGTTACAATTAAAATAATTCTGTTGATTTCTCTTTCTTGTTTGTGTAAAACTGAACAAAGATCTTATAAGGCAATAAGATCCAGTAGCTTCCTTTCATACTGTATTATTCTGACAGGGCAGGGTGCTGTGTCGGACACTGGCTCTTCCTGAGGAGCAGCAGCAGGAAGGAGAGGAGGCTCCAGCACAACAGCAAGGTATATTTATAGGAGTTTGTGTATCTTTACAGAACATGTGCTTCAAAGATCGTGAAATGTTCACAATATGACACCATAGACACTTGGCTGAACTTGGATTAGAAATGTAGGTTTTCTGTCAGATATGGCCTTGCTTTTTTCTTTGTGATTTCAACTGACACGAGTCAGCCAGTTACATTCCTTAGCCTAACCTGCCCATTTTAGAATTGAACACGACTGTGGTGCCATTTTTCCTTCTTCTTAAGGTACCCAGGAAGTCGAGGACCAGGATCTTGATGATGCTGAGTTGCTAGCCAGTCTTGAGGCCCAGGAAGAAGTTGAAATGCTTCAGGTTGAACCTGCTCGAGACAGTGGCTACGCCACACTGTGTGAGGCTTTCACTCAGTCTTCAAGAAGCTCATCTGTCAGGAGCCTTGTGTCAGCAATGTCATCCAGGTGGGTGGTTAACAATGTGATGTCTTGACATTTTGATGCTGTTGGGCAAATATATCTTGGCATTTTTAATTTTAGCATCATGTTTTTCTTCAGAAAAAATACTTTAAGAAGCTTTTAACCCATTCATTCCACAGCTTCTTCACAAAGTTATCTAATAAAGTGTCTTTGTGTTGCTGCGGCCAGTGATGAGAACATTTTTAACAGACACTTACTGAAGACAATATAACTACAGAACGAGGAGAGATAACAGGGTAGACTCAAATGTCACAACAATTTCAGTTTTTTTTTAAAGTTCACCAATTTCCTGTACAGACAGAAGCAGCTGAGAATAAAGTGGAACATACACTGATCATTTTGATCTGGCGGAAAAAGACAGTTCATAAGTTATGATATAAAAACAAAGCAAGCTGTGTGGAGTAGAATTATTTTCCAATAGGAATTAACTGCAAAGTTATTAGCAGTTATTATACTGATCCTGCTCACTGCCACAAGCAAATAAGATTGTCTGATGTTTATCGGTTGTGTTGCTTCAATTTTGCAGTGACTAAATGTTCAAGGATAGGATGAGGAAAAGCTGGAAGATTTAGTTTCAGCAGAACAGCAAAGTATGTTCCTAATTTTCAATTTCTCAACAAGTCTGTAATCAAAGATATGACTTGCCAGATCCCCCTGTCTCTTAAATTTTCAATTTAAAACATCTAAAAACGATTCTTATTTAAGGCATCTGGGTCATTCCATCTCAAATCATCACATTTTTACAACATTTTCTGCTCGACCATCTCTGATTTGCATAAGAATTTTATGGTTCAAAGTTTGGATATAAACTTAGCACAAAAAGTAAGGAAATTTGTGTTTGGGGGATTATTTCTTTGTTGTAACAATGTTTCTTGGCAATAAATCTCATACTGTTGGAAAGCCTGTTTATTTCCCTTTAAATGGTGCCACATTTATAAGGAATATGCATTTGTGGGTTGAGCAGCAGAGTTGAGTATGTGGGTTGCTTCCATGAAGAACTTGCCGAATCTTCTCTGCCAATGCCAAACAGCTTATTCTGCTATTGACTCTTGTTTTGAGCTTCTGGTACCCCAGGTGCTGACAATCAGGTGCCTGATTGGCACGTGGAGGAACGTTATGTTCAGCAATGAGTCCAGATTCTGCCTACAGCAGTTGGATCGTAGGGTCAAAGTGTGGAGAAGACA
>VUQI01029911.1:4260-14325 GCA_015106735.1 Paratilapia polleni | reverse complement strand
TATGAACGTGGCATGGTTCTTGGTGCCAGACAGGCTGGTCTGATTATTTCAGAAACTGCTGATCTGCTGGGATTTTCCCACACAACCATCTCTAGTGTTTACAGAGAATGGTCTGAAAAAGAGAAAATAATTTTCACCCAGCAGCTCTCTGGCTGAAAATGCCTTGTGGATGTCAGAGGTCAGAGGAGAATGGCCAGACTGCTTCGAGCTGATATGAAGGCAACAGTAACTCAAATAACCACTCGTTACAACCAAGGTATGCAGAAGAGCATCTCTGAATGCCCAACAGGTCAAACCTTGAAGCAGATGGGCTACAGCAGCAGAAGACCACACTGAGTCCCACTCCTGTCAGCTAAGAACAGGAAACTGAGACTACAATTTGCACAGGCTCCCCTAAAATTAGGGTCAGAATTTGGTGTAAACAACATGAAAGCATGAAGCCATCCTCAACAGTTCAGGCTGCTGGTGATGTAATGGTGTGGGGGATATTTTCTTGGCACACTTTGGGCCCCTTAGTACCAACTGAGCATCATTTAAACCCCACAGCCTACCTGAGTATTGTTGCTGACCATGTCCATCCCTTTATGACCACAGTGTACCCATCTTCTGATGGCTGCTTCCAGCAGGATAACACACCATGTCACAAAGCTCAAATCATCTCAAACTGGTTTCTTGAACATGACAATGAGTTCACTGTACTCAAATGGCCTCCAAAGTCACCAGATCTCAATTCAATAGAGCACCTTTGAGATGTGGTGGAACGGGAGATTCACATCATGGATGTGCAGTTGACAAATCTGCATCTGTGATGCTATCATGTCAATATGGACCAAAATCTCTGAGGAATGTTTCCAGCACCTTGTTGAATCTGTGCCACGAAGAATTAAGACAGCTCTGAATTCAAAAGTGGGTCCAACCCACTAGCAAGGTGTACCTAATAAAGTGTCCAGTGAGTGTATATGTATATAGCATATATATGCAATGTTGGTCATGTGTGCATGTATGTTTCTGGGTTTATCTTTATCATTTGTGCGCATTAACTGTGATTAAACTCACTTGCCAGACAGAATGTCTTGTCGAAGCTGCAGCACAAACAGATACCTGTTGGCGTAACAAACAACAAAGCAAAAAAGTGAGATTCTCACTGGACGACAACATAAATCAATTGATGTATCACAGGCCTTTCCTCATGTCTGACACATAATTTGTTTTAACAAGTCTCTGTCCTTGATTTGAATCTGCCCACAGCAGCAAAGTAATTAGCCCCACATCCCCTTTGGACCTTTACACCAGGCTCCAGAGAAAACTGTGTGTGTGTGTGTGTGTGTGTATTTTTACCTTGTAAATTCCTCACGTAGGTTATTTGGCTCCGAAGAGTAAAATTTCACCCTGAAGAAGAGCCTGTATGGTGGACTGTCTAAAAGAAGTGAAAAAGAAAGGGAATAAATAAATATGTGAGTGTGACAGAAAGACAAAAAGATGGAGAATAATTTATCAAAGATTAATTTAATCAAATAAAATTTTTGCAGAATTAATTTCACACATTTAACCTCATAGTCTTTTCATCTGGTCCATTCATCACTGTCACAAGGTCCGAAATCTTTTCACTCACATTTCGCTGTAACCTACTTTCATAATTCTTTCCTGTTTCCCTACGACATCTATCAGAGCTTCTTTCAGGCTACAGACGTACCAGCCTGTGAATAAACGACCAGCCAACAGGTACAACATCCATCTCTTTCTCCCCCCTTCCTGAACCATTCATCCTCCTGTTACAAGCTGGTGAACAAACAAGGGTATGGCTCCTAATGCACATAGTAATCACTGTGTCAACATTTGATAATGGTCCACCTGCTCCCCACTCACCTGCTACCACATGCACATACAGTACACTGCACATTTTCCTACTCACATGCAAATAGTCCTAATTGGAAAAACAGTCTGAGGCGACCTGAACTTACCTTGGATCTGTTTCTTTATCGGCTTGGACATATCCAGCCAGTGCTAAAAGAGAGAATAGGAAGGTGAGAATGATTTCTATCAGCTTACTTTCCACATTGATAGATGTGAGAGCTTGTTACTCACTGAAACTTGATCTGTGTCCATGAACTGCAATCCAAAGTAGTCTGTCTCAACCAAATCTATGTGATACATGATCTGATCAAAAAGGTCCTGGCCTTTGGACTTGCTCTAGAACAGAAGGAAAACAAAGGAGAACAAAAGGACAAATTTGCTATTTTTTACATCCTCTCTTCTATTGTGGTAACCTGATCTTCTCTGGTGGATGAACTGAGTCTTTAAAACTGAGTTAGGAGCGTCACCATTCAGATTTCCTGTTAATAATTGCATGAAAGTGAATAAGAAACAGACCTGGTGTTCACATTGGGAGCAAAACAACTTTGTACTGGATGTGAAAATGGTTGTGTGTGTGTGCATCCAGGTCGAAATGAGAAGGACAAACCCCAGAGGGAAAGGCTCTTATTGAGGCCTATCTCATAAACACATAATCAAGACAAGGAGTCGGTGCACTTAAGCACAAATTGCTGCCTTTTGTCGTAAAATTTATCAGAGCGGTTTACGAGCAGCCCCATATGAAGACCTAACCCCGGTCTGACCCATATAAAACACACTGGTTGTGTAGAAAGATGACAGCCTTGTACTTTGGTTCCTGATAACCAGTCTAAACTTCCTGGTGGGTGTATGAATGTGTGAGGAAATCAGTGGTATTAAAGGATTGGGGACAGAAAGAAATCGCTCCTGCCTATTCTGCAGCATGTGTAGTTTAGAGGGGCTGATTGTAGCCTCCATCAAGAGGACATGCAATCACGAGCCTCACAGATTCACATGCAGCAAGGTGAAAATCTCACTCTTCCTGTTGTCTTTGGGCTGCGTTCCGTCTCAGGTGACAAACTAAAAGGGCTTATTAGTTGAATTTCAGCCCTGTTCAGTGTACTTGTATCGGTGCCTTAGGGAAAACAAGAGCACATGAACAAACTTGTTCCAACACACCTGTGACTAAGCCGCCAGCTTGACGAGCCATGTGTCATTTTCAACTGTAATGCCTTGGCAGAAGCTGCAGCTTTGTGTTGTAGCTGTAATCTCGCTGTAGGACAAGAGAACGACTCTCTACGCCACAATACAACGGCCGAGTGTTTTAGAGGTGACGCACACATGCAACAGCTTCGCTGACACACACAACCTTGAAAATGAAAACATCTTATGAGAAGCCACTTACGCACACGAGCCCACACGCTCGCTCATCATCCCACCTACCCCTCGCATGCTTGTAGCACTCGCCTGTGACACAGAGTCCCCATAGTGGTAAATCAGTTCAGGGAGTCAGGGAATAGAGAGAAAGAAGAAGAATAAGAAGAAGATGGAGACAGAGTCAGAGGGAGGTGGAGGGTGCACAGGAGGGGAAAAAAAATAGGGAGAAGAAGGAGAATGAGGAGGCAGAGTGTGAAAGAGTAAAATGATGAGCAAGGAGCAGGCCACAGAGGGAGTGTAAAAGAAGATTAGGAGGGAGAATGACACAGGGAGGGTGGGGGAAGCGGAGATTGCTTGAAGAAGCTCAGATACAGGCAAACAGAAAAGAAAGTGGAAGGAAGACGTGTAGAAGAGCAAACAGGAGGGGGCAGACAGGTCTGTCTTGGTTAGACTTCCCAGCAGTCAGAATGGGGAAGCAATGTGATGAATTGGCTGACCATAACACCATCTGGAGCTGCTCCACTAAATGTACAGGAAGTGACATGCACACTGACACCACAGGCAGTGAAACTTTGGTAAAAAGTCTGTGCCACACTCCAAACAAATCCACTGTTTTCAGTTTGAACTAGGGACACAACCAAGAATAATCTTAATGTTGCTCAAGCTGTTGTCATTTTTTTATATTATTTACTGCAAGGTGCCAAAAACAATGCCCCACATTCCAAGATGAAGTCTTTGAGTTTCTCATTTCCTTAACCTACAGTCTAAATCCAACAGAAGTCAACAGAAGCCAAAAAGAAACTAAAGTGTCTTCACACCTATTTGGGCTTTTAATTAAACTGAAAAAAATTCTTGCTATCCCCTAATGGATTAATCAACAAGGCTAATTGCTTGGGTCCTAATTTGTACTACATGCCTGTTAGATAAATAGAGTAAAAGGCTGTAAGAAATACTCAGTTTTACACTTTCTCCAACCACAGCTGGGGTCTAATAAACTTGATGCACCAACGGCTCTGACTCCAGGCTAAATAAATCACAGCATATTAAATTTCAGGACAGTAAATCTGCTTCGCATTTTTGCAAGGACCCCCCAGGAAGATCCATAAAGACCCCCACGGGGCCACACCACTGACGTGGGGTACCACTTGTGTCGTGTTTACAGCGGACAGGCTTTAGCGGACTCACAGGTAGATCCACATTGACATCCGAGCCGTCCAGCAGCAGGACGCGGCAGGTGATGGTGGTCCTCGCCGTCCCGGCCGCCTGGATGTGAATCGACGATCCCCCCGTGACCACGGCGGGCGCGTGGACGACCTGCTGCTGGTGGGCCAAGAGCAGGGGGTTCCCGGATACCCCTCCTGCTCCCCCTCCTCCTCCTCCTCCTCCTCCTTTACCGTCCCGCTCGTCCCTCTCTCTCGTCTGGACGCGGCGGCTGAAAGTCCGGCGCAGAAAGCCCATCATCTTCCTAATCCACGATGCGAGGAGGTCCGTGTTGTGTCCGTGAAAACTGCTCCGCACAATAGTCGCTGCAGCCGGGGTCCTGCTACTGCTGCCGCCTCCTCCTCGTCCTCCCCGGGGCGAGGAGTCACTCAGCAGGCACGGAGGAGACTTCAGGGCTGCCGATCAGTCCTCGGGCTGGATGTCGGCAGCAGGGGGGGACTCCAGCCGCATACTAATGAAACTAACACAGATCGACCACCGAGGAGCCAACCAGTTGATTTCCAATCATTCAGCCCCGTGTGAACAACAGGACTCACGGAAATACAAGCAGCCCTCCTCCTCCTCCTCCTGTCCTGTCCTCTCCCATGCACCTGCCTCCTGCTTTGCTCGCTGTTGCGCACCGACTCTAAAATCCCGGAGAAATCCCGTCCGACGCTCCGCAGCGGGAGCCCCTGAGTCACAAGGGGACGAGGAAGGAGGAGAAAAGTCTTACCACCTCTGGACCGGACCTGACCCCGGCGGATGTAGTTGCTTATTACCACGGGCGAAGCGAAACTAGTCTACCTCACAGGTAAAAGTCAACCAGCGAAAACTGGACAAACAGCGTGATCTGCGCCTGCGTAAAAACACAGCACATAACAAACTTCTGTTCCTCCTGACTGGCCGACCCATCAATACCAGCGAACCAGCGCCACCTGTCTGTCAAGGATCCGCTTGGACTGGGAATAAATCAGAGCAGATCATTACTGGTTCCCAAGGTGGGGTCCACGGTGCTCCAGGGGGTTCTCCAGCATAGTGATGAAGATTTATAACCCTGTTCTTCAGAGTCCTACCCACAACTTTACAAGTAATTCAATCACAATTTCAATCAAACTTTATTATTGCAGCATCTTTTAAACAGTAAAATGGGATTCAAAAGTGCTTTACAGACCCACAAGATCCAAGAAGTGCAAAGGTAAACATTATGAGACCAATGCATACAAAACATGCATACGAAAAATTAAAACAGATTTAAAAACTATAAACAACCAGTAGAATAGATGAGATTCTCAGTTAAAGTCTCCCCCCAAACATCCCCCTTCACATTGAATTTTATTTATTTATACAAGCTAATAATAAAATGCATGCTTTGTGAAATTGTTGCAAGCACAGAGTCCCACGGCCAGGATTACAAATTGTTGAAGAGAAATACTAAATGTTTTATTTATTTCTCCTTGAGTAAAATTGAAATCAAGTCAGAAAATAGTTTAATCGGCCTATAAATTACCTTCATATGCAAGTCAGCTTTATTGCTTGTGGGTTTTTTTTTTTTTGAAGTATAGCATAAATATGAACCAGGAACAAGATGTAGCCACCAGATTAAAAGGTAGATTTCTTATTTATATAGAGAAAAAAAACTACTTAACTCTTTGTTGTTATACACTTATGAACTAAATGCACACAACCTACTTTCTGAAGTGTTTTTTGTCCCGTTACACTTCCTAAAACATGACCTCGTTCTATACTTTTCCTCACTTTGTCACCCTGGAGCTTCTCCAGGTATCTTCCAGTTCCTGTAAATATGTACATTTTTAACAGCGCACTGAAAATATGACCACAGTGGAAGCTACAGACTTGTTCTACCTCTTAACTCTCAGACGTGCATGTTTTTACAGATGAGTTTTGTGTGCTGATGTTGTTTCTGAATGTGGATAATTTATGAATGAAATGATGACCCTGTGATTACGCTTTCACATATTTTGTGGCATTACTGTGCATTTAAACAGCATTATACTGTATCCTCATGAAGAAAAAAAAATAGAAGCACAGCTGTGAATGACACATCCCATTAAAACATCATCATCATCATTAAACCAGCAGAGATGCCGCAGTCCTCCCAGCAGTATTAGAGTTTGTTAATCTTTTGTCATAACCACACTGTTTGGGCTGATTTGTGATGCTGAGATAGTTTCACTGATATGATGCCAGCTGAAGCTTAAATAAGCACACCACTTTTTACATCAGTTAGCAGCTTCATTCTGCAGGGAAATGTGGAAAAGGCTTGTAAAAACTATAAAGACACCACTAAGACTTTAAAGAATTTTAATGTAAAGAGTGCTGATTTATTGATCCATTCCTTTAACTATGATGTGAAAGGACAAAGCAGACACGTGAGTATAAATCAGTGTTTATTGTGTGTCTTAATAATTTAACAGTGATGAAGAGTGATGAATTTGGCATGTTGCACCACCATGAGTTTATCTGCTGTAGTGATCTAAGGTTAGCCTTGATCTTCATTTCTGGACTCACAGGCAGACTACAGATTACAACGATCCTGGTCAGCTTTCTGCTTCCCCGTTTTGATCCACTGACTGAGAAGCATCAGTCTAAGGCACATGTAGCTTAATAAGTAGAGGCACCAAACCTGAGTGGCCTCTTGTTCAGAAATTAGCAGCTCACGTCAGTCTTTCATCAGTCACTATGGATACCGTAGCCTCTACAAACTTAATGCACTTTCAGCAAAAACTAAGGCCGGCTAGGTGTAAGATTCATATTCTCACACAGGTACACAGATCACAAACAGCTGTGCTAGGTTCACTCTCATTATCCAGTCTGTGCTCCAGTCCTACAAGATTTTAATCTGTTTTTGTAGCTCTATAGGTCTCTCTTCGCGGAAGTCGTTTGCTATGAAAAGAGGCAGAAAAGTGTGGTTGTCTGGTCCTGGTGCAGAGTTGGGTTACGGTGCTGCAGCTTTCTCCCGTTTCTCTTTGTAGACTCGCAAAATGGCTTCACACACAAACTGGAACTGAGACTGAAACACACAAAATACAAAATATTATTAGTTACTGGATAACAAAGCTGTTTCTGATACGACGATGCTGGCAAAATACTGTAACTTTATTAGTGTGAAGAACCTCCACGTAGAGAACATATCAACAAGCCTCCTGCTTCAAATAAAACAGTTCACAGTGTGTCTGTAATTTTGAGAAGATGATGGTGCCAGGATGAAGAGTCAGGGGAAGGGGACATTATACTCAGGACCACACATATGACATTAGAGGAAAAGTCAGAGGGTCATTAAAGCCTGCACCCAATCAGAGGAGTAACCAAGAGAACAATGTTACTCTGAGTAAAATAACAGTGTTTGATAAAAGCACCTGAACAGCTACTGAGAGGCCCGTTAGTGTGATTGATTTGTCAACTATACATCTGTGTCTTGTTTTTAAAGAAGTGCATTATCAGTAAGAGTCTGTCAGGACGGTTAAGAAGTCTCAAAGAACAGAAAGATGAGCGTTTCATGGGATTTTAAGAAAAAAAACAAAACAAAAAAAAATAATACCCACATTATCCCCAACATTAAAGGACGTCCTCTGACCTTGCATGTTTCCATTACTGATACACAAACATATGGGGGAAACCTGAGGGAGTGTTCCATCAGCACAAAAACATCAGACAGATGAATCCTCAGGGACCGGATCTCCTTTCCAAAATAAGGGTGATAGTGGTAGCAGCAGAGGCTCAGAGCAGGCTTGTGACTGGAGGTCTGCCATATTCCCAGCACTGCCTCCAATTGAAGCAATGAGTAACACTTTCCTCTCCTTCGACAGCTACCACTGAGGTGCTACAGAGCACGGCTTCCAACCCCAGCTTGTGCTACTGAAGCTTCTCATCAGCAGCCATCAGTATAATACAATGGCAGTGAAGGTTCTTTGAATTAATTAAGGTTACAGATGGCAGGAACCAACAGATGTCCACATCTGTGACAGTGGGCTTATAAAAAGGTAATTCTGGGAACAGTAAGTCTCCTCTCTCTTTCTGAAAACTCCTGTGGAGTTTCACAAGGTGTTTTCAGGGAAACTTTAAAGCGTGCAACTAACTTTTCAGTCACCCAGAAGCTCTCTAATAAACGACATTCTTTCATTAAACCACCTAGCTTACCTCGATACTATTTTCTAAGTTAATATTTGGATGTTTAATGTGAAGCTGTCATTTTACTGGTCGATCTACGTTTCTACCCTCACCTATGGCCAGGAGCTGTGGATACAAGTGGCAGAAATGAGCTAAATGGCTCTAATTTAGAGTAGAGCTCCTTTCAACTGAAAGGTGCCAACTGAGGTGTCTCGGATGATCCTGGATACCGCCTACTTGGCGAGGAGTTATGGGTATGTTCAACCGGGAGGACATGCCGATGCAAACCTAGAACACACTGGGGAGAAAACCAAAGTTTGGACCAAGTTTGGAAGTGCTGGAGACAGTGGCATGGATAGTGAGGTCTGGGCAGCTCGTTAAGGAACTCGGATAATCAGAAAGGACTGATGGATGGATAGATACATTCGAAGGATAGGATGCATAGGGCCAGAAGAAGGGATGTAGCAGAGGTGTAAACATTAAAAGGAAACGTGTATAGAAGCTGGACTAAAGTGCACTGTAGTGATTTCCCACCATATGTCAAACCTTCAGAGACTCCCCCAGAATGAACTGAACTGAGATGAGACTAAAGACTACTGTGAGCATCTTTTAGATCATCCACAATCAAACAGCCAATGGAAACAGAAAACAGCTAGAAAATCTCTTCAAATACAGATTATCATAATGTAATAAAATAAGGAATTTAATAAGGCAGAGAACAATCACTGAGTATAAAATCTTGTTCTGTCTCTGTACCGTGGTCTGAACCATCATGGCTCGCTGATCTCTCAGTGTTTTGACAATGTCCAGTGGAAACACCGGCTGACCCTCATCCAACAGAGTCAGCGCCGTTTCCATGGTGATCAGAACACCTGTCCGCCCAATCCCAGCACTGAAAATGTAATTCAAAACAAACATGGCATTAACTTTTGAGGAGATGAAGGTGCAGGGCATGCTGGCAGTGTTGAATTAAAGTATACCTTGTGTATGTGTGTGTGTGTTACCTGCAGTGTACCATTAGTGGCCCTTCACTTTTCCTCCTCTCCCTGACCGAGCTGATGAACAGCAGGAAGTCTGAAGGGTCGTCTGGTACGCCGTGGTCCGGCCACGCGACATACTGCAGGTGTGTGACTGCACGTTCCTCACCCAGCTAAACACACGTGTACAAAAGGAACACACAAATGAGAAAGAGATAATGAGATATTAAAATTAAAGTATTGCATAACCAGCATTTAATATGATAAACATGCAGCCTTTTGGGAAATATCCCCACATTAGACAGCACAGGGCTGCAGGCTCAAACACTCTGACATTATTCAGTGTGAGAGGAAACAAAAGCCACAGAGAGAGCAGTGGAAAAACAGAGCAAAACAAGCATGTGGCCAGTAGGTGACATGGAGATTAGGAAGCTAGGAGAGGGACAGAGAGATGAAAACAGGTGGAGAGTAGCGAGGATAGAGGAAAAGACCAGAGCTAAAAAAAAAAAAAAAAAGGGGGGGGGGGGGGGGGGGGGGGGGAGGGAGGGGAAAA
>VUQI01029910.1:8867-30419 GCA_015106735.1 Paratilapia polleni | reverse complement strand
GGGCGTGACTGAAAATCCTCTTAACTATATTTATCCATTAGTAAACCCTACCTGAATTCCCTATGTACCCACACAGAAATCCTTTGCTATGCACTGCCCTGGATCCCCTTTTGTCTTCAGAACTGCTTTAATTCTTCATGGCACAGATTGAACAAGGTGCTGGAAACATTCCTCAGAGATTTTGGTCCATGTTGACATGATAGCATCACACAATTGCTGCAGATTTGTCGGCTGCACATCCATGATGTGAATTATGGATGTGCAGCTGACAAATCTGGATTGAGATCTGGTGACTGTGGAGGCCATTTGAGTACAGTGAACTCATTGTCATGTTCAAGAAACCAGTTTGAGATGATCTGAGCTTTGTGACATGGCATGTTGTCCTGCTGGAAGCAGCCCTCAGAAGGTGGGTACAAGTGCAGGAAAATCCCAGTAGATCAGCAGTTTCTGAAATACTCACCCCAGCACGTCTGGCACCAACAACCATGCTGCGTTCAAAGTCGCTTAAATCCCTTTTTTTCTCTGTTCTGATGCTTTGTTTGAACATCTGCAGGTCGTCTTGGCCACGTCTGCATGGCAGCAACTCAAATGCATTGAGTTGCTGCTGATTAGATATTTGCATAAACAAGTACCTGAACAGGGGTACCTAAACAAGTGGCCGGTGAGTAGACTATGCATTAATAAGTGGTATTATAAAGTAGTACAAGAAATCTTTTGACTTTCACTATATTAGTTGTCTTTCTTTCTGCAGTAAGGCCGACACTCGCTGTGTACTTCTTTAAATGTTTTCCATTTACCTTTAT
Organism: Paratilapia polleni; assembly: GCA_015106735.1. Lineage (NCBI taxonomy): Eukaryota > Metazoa > Chordata > Actinopteri > Cichliformes > Cichlidae > Paratilapia > Paratilapia polleni. Next base: position 29,616 of record VUQI01029910.1, on the reverse strand, counting down.
TTATTTTTTATTAACAGTAGAACATTTTTTTCTTTTCCAGCTGTCATTGTGCTCTCACAGATGCTATAAAGTTGTGCTGTTGCACCTTCATTTTCTGAACCATCCTTCTTTGCACATTTGGTGAGTGCCTTCACAGGCCCCGTTGTCGGCACATTAAAGTGAGCTTGTGGGACCTTTTTGAAGTGTTTGCCCCAGGTGGCTCATATTCCTCTGCTTTCCTATTCTGCTGACACTTTGTGAGTGGGTGTCTGCCTGAGGAGAAATACTCAAACTGTAGCATCTGTTGTTTGAACGTGTTTTTATCTTCAGAAAGTTGGGGTATATATAAAGCTTGTCCTAATTAGGAACACTGAATGACATCTTTTCCCTCAGAGTTTTAATCTGGGAAAAATAGTCATGAGACCACTTGTAGAACTGTAGCTCATGGGTTGTGTTAACATATTTTGTCAGACTATGAAATGTCTCATTAAGGTGCTGGTAATTCACCTACTATCAGTTGTTTTTAAATCTTTAGCACTAAACATATTAAGTATATGTTCCTCTACAGACCTAATGTCCTAAAGGGCTGGAAATAAGTTGAATTTTCATAGTCATATCATTCCTCTTCCACTCACATGAGCTCCCCAGATCATCATATTTGCATGTAGGCAAACTGTGAATTTTTAAAAAAATCTTAACTCACATACCATTGCTGTGTATATGTTACCGTTCCTGAATTCAAGGTCTAGTGCAAGGTATGTGGACTAGAAGACCTCCATTTGGCCATGTAGTAGCTGTCGGGATGATATATTGTTCTCCAATCACAAAAAGAAATTGAAAGTAATATTCAATAAAAATGCAAGCTTTACTATGATACCAATGATCTTTCATCGTTTCACCTCTTTTGCCTTTCTTCCATTTCCTCTAAAGACCATACTTTACTCTCTTTAAGAACCTCCATACTCTTCTTACAATACCAAAAGCTTGACAGTGTTCACTGAAAGCTTTTTTTCAAATGTCAAACTGTTCAAATATATGGTTTCACTTGATTCCATATGTAGCTAAAGGAGTGTATAGGGAGCCTTAACGACCATCCCTCAGTACCAATCAGTGGCTACAATCCAGTATCGAGTGCACGGGTGTTCGCCACTAAACTACTAAACAGAATTAAAGCAGTCAACAACTACATGGTAACCTGAATGTCAAACTGTTAAAATTTAGTGTTTAATTTGATTCCATGTACACCTAAAGGAGTGTATAGGGAGACTTAATAACCACCCGTTATTACCAATAAATGGCTGCAAGCCAAAGTGTAGAGCCCTACAGTGTTGGCCATGGAACTGCTAAACGACATGAAGGCGGTCAGTGACAACATTAACAATGCTCAGTTTGAGTAGCCTGAAAACGAAGCAGCTGATTGCAATTCAGCCAGCATTTATTATTTACACCTGCTCTGCGCTCTGTGACCTGAAACAGTCTGCTGTGAAAGAGTTGCATAAACATCCCTGCCCCCTTTTTAATGTGACACACCTGCATTTATTGCTTGCATTAGTTAAACAGAGATCGCCGGTGAAATCCAAGCATGACCTGGGATTTTAGGTTAAATAGCGACACCTAAATTTGAAAATTCCATCAGCTTAGTGGGGGGAAAATTTCAAGGCAGCACAGTCATGTAAATAATTAAACAAAAACTGCACAGCCTTAAATCTGTCTTGAGGTTGCACCAGCCAATTCAGAAGGAGCACTGAGGAACAGTGGCAAAGCAGCTGGTGCTATAGACATACATAGAAAGCATGGCATTGCTGGTAGAGTGCAGCAAAATACATACAAATCCTGTTATTAAAAAAAATGCTGCCGCCTGCAAGAGAACTGATTTGGAAGATTTCCACCATGATGAAACTTTAAACACATGCCCAAAGCTGATGGTGTTGGAACTGCAATGGAAATAGTCCATATATGGTTCTTTTCAGTTAACAGAAAAAACAAAATCATATGAAAATAACAGAGTGTAATTTGCAGCATCCAGATATAAAAAGCTCATAGAGATCCATGCACACAAATTCATGGCTGTGCCTCTGAGGCAGTCTGTTGATTATCCATATTTGTGCCTAATATAGATAACTTTTACAGTTTTCTCTGGAATTAAAAGGATTTTTGTTTGAGTGTCAACACTTTATTACATCCACACTGACTCAGAGTTGTAGAACAATAAAACTTGAACAAGTCCAATGAGGGCCTGATACTTTTTTTTTAATAGTCACTCTAACCTGCTTACTGCATTGCAATGATAAGTCCATTCACTCCAATCTGTGGGGTGGGAATAAAAAGTTTCATCAGTGGTATAATTCACTTATCAAGAATACCCAGTGCACACTCAATATCTAGCCTTGCAATTGAAAAGGGATAAAGGGTGAAGCATTTCAGCAGTGGTAATATTACATAGTTAACTGGCAGCTTTTTCAATAGGCTCTTGGTGATTTGTGCTCTGCCATTATGCTTCACCCTCTCTCTCCTCAAAGCATGGGGAAATGCATCGCTTAATTGAGAGGATTTCCAGAGGCTTTGTTGGGGGAGAGCTATGAGCTAGCTCCTTCTCTCCAGGAGAAATGTATTTACAACGCACTCTATCCCCATCTCATTTGTCATTTCAGCCAGGAATAATGTGTATATTTTCCTTCTCTCTTGACACACTTTCATTTGCCAGAAGGCAGTAAGTGTGCATGCTTCCCTGTAAATGTTTCCTTCGCATAATAAAAGAGGACAATATTTCCATAAATCAGCGGCCATGGATATATCCAGTCACAACTGTCTGCGGTTTGCATGTTGTTGTTGTTTTTTTCCCCCTAAATGGAGTCTCACTGCAAGTACTCTAATGGAAATGGTTAGTGGTTACTGTTTAACTTTTAATAACACTTGAAATATAAAGCTTTTAGGGAATTAAGTTACCTGTTCTGTTCTACAAATAGATTTTTGTCTGGACTTGGTTTATTGACAACAGAAATGCATAAAAAAGACTAATATACATTGGTTTATAAGGGGGGAGGGGGGTGCATGTTGTTTAGCATAAAATTATTTAGAAAAAATATGTCAGTAATTACTAGTCCATCTTTAATATACAGGCTGTTAGAAAGAGAGTGGAAATCCATGCTAGTGGCTGTTTGACACCGTACAGCTTTATCATTTGTCTAGTTTTGCTCAAGAATAGAATGTCAGTCTGCTGATGGTGCAGTCAGAGACATTCAGTAGGATTCATCCTCAGAGACGCTTTAATGTGTGTACGAAGTTTTATGAAAGCAATCCAATAGTTAAAATGTTTCAGTCGTGGCATTTATGGTAGTATTGAATTATGATGGGTAATTATCTGGCAATTACCTTCTGGATAATAATGTAAAATCTTCTGGTTGCCTTAGCCAGTGGTTCTCAAACATTTTTCATTAATGTAGTTTAAAAAAAAAATTACATACCCACTGCAGTATTCCAAGGAACCCCTAGGGGTACAAGTATCCCCATTTGAAAAACACTGGCCTAAGCTGTGCAGCTCAAAAAAATTAGAATATGGTGAAAGAGTTTTTTTTTCCCTCATACTTTAATTCAAAAAGGTAAACTTTTTTTTAAGCATCTCAGTCCTTTTTTGTTTTGTTTTTTGTCTCTCATATTATTACAAGATTTCCTAAGATCAATAAAAAAAATCCAAAAAGGATTTACAATACAGAAATGTCCAACTTCATACACTCAATACTTGTTTGGGGCTCCTTTACCACAAACTGCTGCATCCATGCAGCATGGCATGGAGGCGATCAGCCTGTGGTACTCCTGAAGTGTTATTAAAGCCCGGGTTGCTTTGATACCAGCCTCCAGCTTGCCTGTATTTTGGGGTCGGGTGTTTCTCATCTTCCTCTTGACAATACTCCATAGATTCTCTATGGAGTTTAAGTCAGGCGAATTGGCTGACCCATCAATCACAGTAATAACATGGTCAACGAACCATTTAGTAGTATTTTTGACACTGTGGGCAGGTGCTAAAAGGAAATCGGCATCTCCATAAAGCTTGTCAGCAGATGGAAACATGAAGTGCTGAGAAGTGCTCCTGGTAGACGGGTGTGTTGACTTTGGACTTGATAAAGCACAGTGGGCCAACCACCACCAACACCAGCAGATGACATGGCACCTCAAATCATCACAGACTGTGGAAACATCTTGGATTCTGCGCCTCTCCACTCTTCCTCCAGACTCTAGGACTTTGATTTCCAAATGAAATGTAAATTTTACTTTCATCTTCTGACATTGTCTCTGGTTCAGGAGTGTTTTGATATTAGGAATTTGACAGTTGTAGCTCCTTTCCTGAAGACGTCTGTGCGTGATGGCTCTTGATGCACTGACACCAGCCTCAGTCCACTCCTTGTGAAGCTCTTCCAAGTTCTTGAATCAGCTCTGCTTGACAGTCCTCTCAAGGCTGCGACCATCCTGGTTGCTACCTTTTCCCACCACACTTTTCCCTTCAGTCAACTTTCCATTAATATGCTTCAATACAACACTCTGCAAACAGCCAGCCTTTTCAGCAATTGACCTTCTGTGGCTCACCCTCCTTTTGGAGGGTGTCGATCGTCATCTGGACAAGTGTCAAGTCAGCAGGCTTCCCCTAGTATAAAAGAAAATGTCATGAAATCATTGTAAAAGCGTGGAGATAATTGTCTCTTTAAGTGTAAACCTGAATAGAAGCCCGCTGGCATCTCAGTTTAAAGCTGTGTGGTGTACCTTCTTGTAAACAAACATGGGGCTTCACCAGCAGTCAATAGACATCAACATGACAGTGCAGTGTTGTATGTAGCTGTCACAGATAGTGTCATGCAGGAACCATAAGGCCGCTTCTATCTCAGCAGAGTTGTCACTGAGTGCTTCAGTAAACTGACTGAATGAATTGTGTTCATCGACAAATATCACTTGTGTCAGGAGAACAAGTCGTGTGGTATTCTGCTCTATTGTAATACCATCTCCATTGCACTGGAGACATGTGAAACTAAGCATTGCCACTGAGCCAGTTCAACTACTCCCATCAGTATGACTTTAATTTTTACTATGGATGAATGGATAGATTAATTTCTTTGAAAACATAATACAACTACCTACTACTAATAGCTTAATGATATGAAGGTAGAGTTTTAGTTGCATGTCTCTGTTACTCTAAATTAGACCAGATAGTCATTTAATTGACTGGTTTTTCAATAGATAATTAATAATTAATCCTCAAGTAAAAATGCCAAACATTTTAATGGCTCCAGGCTTTCAGATGTAAGAGTTTGCATCTTTTGCTTAAATCTTAAATTACGGTAAACTGATTTTCTTTGGGTTTTGGACTGCTTGTGGGACAAAATAAGATATTTCATCATGACCAAATTAACCTGATTACCCTCATTGGAGTCCTATATGAACAAAAATCAGTTAGCAACAATTTTGATCATCAATTAATCATTTGAGGGTGGGGAGAATTTTCACTATTTTCCTCAGTCATACTTTATTTATTTAGTTATTCATTCACTGAGTTAGTTGTATAAAACAAGAAACTTGAATGTTACTTGTGGACTTTGGTTAAATTTGATGAGTATTTTTTGTTTTTAAATTAAGCTGAAAGAAAACTGTCCTGTGAGCATGTTTCTAATCTGTGGACAGACTTTAAAGTAAATACCTGAACTGGCAGCCATGAGACAAGCCTTTGATTGAACACTTCAATGCTGTTTTTCTGTACTGCCTCTAACTTTACACACTCCAGACAGACACTCCATCACTCTTATCCAGAATAGTTGTGAGACCAGTCGACAGCGAATACAGAGCACAGGAGAACTGATGGCATTTTAAATCTCACCCTGTAAGTGCAGCTGCTATTTTGTGCTGCATTCAGCACTAAATACAAAATGTACATTCGGTACACACGTTTATTATCTAGATATGAGGGAGAGAGCCAAGTGGTGCTGATCTATATTAGCTGAGCCTATTATGAAGCACTGGGTTTTCCCAGGCAGTCAGAAGGATGTGTTGCTAGGAGACATACCTAGAGATCGGGGGTGGAGAACTGGTTTGATGAGAAAGCAGAGTTCCCTGCCAGTTTCAGCTTCACATGGCAATAACTAAAAAGTGCTACAGGCATGCTGTCCCATAGCAGAGGATTGACTTGAAAGAGTTCATCAAATCCGTGTAATTTGGCCTTTTGATCTCGTGCCTATACTTTTGAGGTTCTTCTTAAGTATTTTATGAGAATCAAATGGATGGATCTTTTCATGGATTCTAACTAATATTATGGCAAACTCACAACTAATATTATACTGAGAGCCGGGGAGTATCTCCACTATTGACTGTTTATTGTGTTTATCATACACACCAGTGATTACATCTAAGATTATAACATAAACTGTATATAAAAGATGGATGTAGCCAACGTGACATCACCCATTAATTTGTGAAGCCCCATTTTGAAGCTTCAGCCTTAGAATTTTGACTACTGGCAGGTTGATTTTTTTCTTTTTAGAGGGGCCTAAAATGACCATATTAGGATGAAAGGGTGGAGTGCTAAGTTATCAGCTAATGCTAGCGAGCTTAGTTAGCAAAGTGCATTCATAGAATGAATGGGTGCATCACACACAGACGCAGACTTCTTGGAAGGGGTGCCAGTGCAATTAACCTCACAGTAAGTCATATTATTTCTTGACTCCACAAGCACCATCACCAGGTCCATGAATCAAATTAGCAGAGGTGAAGCCTAGCAGAGAGCTGCCATCTACAGATGCACGTCTACACATCCGCTTGTCAGTCAAAGTGGCCTCCCCACTTGCTTTAAGCCTTAATAAAGTTTGAACAGGTGGGTTATTAAGAAAATTTATCCCCTGTACAGTTGTTATGAATGGAGAATTTTGCTATAGGGACCAAACCATTTTTTTGTACCAGGCTGTACTTTTTTTTTCTGCTGTAAATTTGGCCATTTAAACATAGAAGTCTATGGGGATTGGAGTCAGCATTATGTGACCAGTTCAAGAACTGCAGCTGGCTTCATAATTGAGAGCCAGAGGCTGCCACTTGTATCTTATGTATTATTTTTATTACTATTATCATCACTGATTTTTAATAACAAGAAAGTAGATTGACTGCAGTAAGAAAGAAGGATAATAATGAAAAATAAAAATGCTGTCATACTATGTATAGTTTTTGGTAGCACCCATTTTTACACCTATAAAAAGTTACCTGTCCAGAAAAGGTTTGAAAGGTGAATAAGAGGGCCGTAGCTAACACAGCAAAAGCATTAGCCTACCCTCCTCTTCACAATTTGTATGATGGACAATCAGAATCCTGTGTGTGACACAATCTTGATATTTTAGTACTATTTTAAGTTCAGTCATGGATAAAACTAAGCCATGTTAACTAAGCCATGTTAACCATTGTAATTTAGTTTGAAGGTTGCTTTCAGAGTCAGTGCCCTGGTTTCTTCTTGAACTTTTCAGTGCAGAATGTGTATTATTGTTGTATGTACTAATATAAATAATACACAGTGGAAATAATATTGTCAAACTGTAAATGTTATAAAGAAAAGAAACACTAAAGCGGTGCATTCAGAGAGCTCTGGATGCACCACTGTGTCATTAAAATCAATACACTAATCAGATTCTGGGTTTTGATGTATGTTGCTTCTCAGAGGGCTGCACAGCATGACTGATATGACTTTGGTTTGTTTAGTTATGCTGAAGGCATCATGTCTAATGCAATGCTGCCCTCATCTGGAGAATATTGTTAGTGCATCCTGCTGGCCCACATCACACTGTTTAGTAATTACCAAAGTGACATGAACCTTTGGCTTGTGTAAGTATAATAAGGTCATGTTAATAGTCTTGACAAGACTAGCAACCTACTACATGAAATCTTTCCACGTCCAAATTGAAGCAGCAATTATTGGATGGGTTATGAAATTTTAGAGTTGAAATATTCCTTCTTACAAAATCACATTTCAAAATTCTCCCCATGTCTAGGTTCTGCATGTTACAGACCATACTAGGAAACAGTGGATAGCGTATATCTAACCTGTCTGCAGTTGATGGTGAGCCCAGCAATGCTGTGATTTTGGCTCTCAGAGACCAGTAAAATCTGATCTCTCCAAGGATGTAATCAGGAAAAGAGGTGTAAATCAGAGGTGGAAAGGAGACTGAATCTAATGCAACCAGCAGCAGTGAAGCAAAAGGCCCAGCTGGCTGTATTTCTCTCAGCGTGCAATCTTCTGGGCTGCCTCCTTAGCTCCTGGAGGCAGACTGTCAGGGCCAAACAGTAAGTGGTCAGAGGGGACTTCACACAGATGACCATGTAATTACAAAGAAAACAGATTCTCCCATTTGGGCCATACAGGAAGAGTGAATACCTTGAGACACTTAAACATTTATGTGCTAACAAGAATAAATTTTTAAGTCGATGCTGTATATGTGCAGTATATACAGCATCGACTATATCGTGCAAAGATTTCTCTACAATCTGAGTATAAGGTGTATGGGGGTGGGGGGTCAATTTTAACTGTAAAGATATCTGTGTTACCATTATTATTCTGTTACTTGTTTCACTGTACATTTAAAAGTATGTATATATTGATCTTTGTCTTTATAAAAGAGACCCTTCATTAAAGATGGTGTAAATTAAGAGTCCCTAAAAGTTTAAAAGATGATACAATGTGACATAGTTCTTATAGTTATCCATTATTCACATCTTTAAACCCCAGAAATTGGGTTGAGAAAAAGCACAGGGCTCAGCTAGAGATCTTATTATAAATGTTTCTTGTAGTGGATATGCCATCTTGAAGAAAAAAGACCACTGAGTGTAGAAGTGAAGGATGCTCTGAGGCCAAACTGTTACTCTGCCTGCCAAGTTTCAGATCAGAACACTTAAAGAGTATTTAATCTCCTGCAGACTGTCAGAGCTGCTGAGAGGCTAACTTTCTGCAAAGTGTTCAGCAAAAACACCTCTTATTTTCGCTTTATCATCTGGGCCGCGCATTAATTGGCACTGTGTTGTTTGTTTTCCTTTACTCGTCCACTGGGGGGAGACGCTGAGAAGGACAAGCTCCTGACTACACAAAGTGATCGTTTTATTTGCCCTGTCAAAATTAATGACTTTATCTTATCCTTTTAAGTTTTTAATGGTCTTAAGTGCATCTAGTGGCCTGATAATTATTTCAGAGCAATAAACAGTTAGCAGATGTCTCACTCAAAGCCACGTGGTTAAAGCCAAGGCTGTTTGCAGAAAAGAACTCCTTATTAACCCTGAGGGCCTTTGTTGATTCCAGCGTGTGTTCAGCTGCAAATCCAGTGGTAAAATGTGCTGACACGGAGTGAATAGAGAAGCGGCAGTGTGACCCATTCTCCCATCATCTGCAGCGCAGATTTAGGCTGAAGCCTGTGTGGCTCTACCTTGCCTCTCTGACCTCTCCATGATTGACTTGATCTCCTGAAGAATAGCTCCCATGACCTTAAAAAGCTTGAGGAAACAGGGGATGAAGACAGACATGGCAAAGTAAAAGAGCAACCCCTCCAACCCCAACCTGAAAATACACAGTCAGCATGTTTGAATTGTTACTTTACAAGAAGGTGGGGGCTTATGTTGCCATGTCGAAAACATCCTTAAGGTTATTGGCTGTGTTTTAAAGTCGTTTTATATGATACTACATCCCCTACAGATGTATTTGGGGGGGGGACACATCAGGGAGTATGTACTGCACAAAATTCTAAGTTATTATAAATATGAATCATTGCAGAGTTTTCTTGAATTGTTTGAGATTGAGATGTCGAGTCAGCAGTAATTAGCTGTACTTGTTAGACACCTAACAGGTTGTGTTGTTTTCATCTGGGGGTTAAATGCCACTCCTCCCCTGTCGAACCAATTGCTTACCACTGCTGTAAAGCCTGTGGTCGGGACAACACCTTAGAGCCAAACAATTACATCAAGGTCATGGAGAGGAGGAATGTTCTGCCGATTAGTGCAGGAGTCCAGCAGCAACCTGCAGAGCCCACTTCTTCACGGGGAGGACAAACAGACCTAAACGCCAAGGCGACTAATTAATTCAAAATTAAAAATAAAATAAAATTACTTGTTGGATTCGCTTGTAAATTCAAACTTCGGTTGTGTGAATGAGTCATAAAACAAATCACAGATCAAGCCTTGAACCTATTGATTGAACAACATTAATAATAATAAAGCATCAGTAATTAAAAGGTTCACAGTCCCTCATAAATGCAGCATATTTCAAATCGATTTATCACAATGAATAAATAACATCCACTACAGACTTTTTAAGTTCCAGACACGTTTTAAACACATTGTTGAGGAGTAAAAGATACAGCACAGTCCAGAGAGCAGGAAATCTGTGTAGACGATTTGTCTGTAATGGTTGCGTAATTTTTAGCACTTAAATTGGAAACACAAATTCAAGACGCCTACAGTATCGATGCTGTTTAAGTCACAGACCATTTACCTACTGTATGGGTCGGCTAGACACCACCAGGTGTTATCCCTTTAAGCAAACACACTAAATAAAGCTAGTGTTCGAGCAGATTATTGTTTTTATACACCCCCCTTAGTAGCATCCTGTAGTTGTTCCTAATATAGACACACATTATCCTGGCGATGATTGAATTAAATGAATGAAATGGACTTTTTTTTTTTAATCTGGGTTTTAAAAACATCACAGTTTACTCAAATTCATAAGTATTTACAGTATACAAAAATCTGTTGATTTCCCCCCTTCATCTTTATAAATAATTCCACAATACACAAATATCAATAATGTAAGATAATTAAGTAATGACATCATTAGAAATGATAATTGTTCCTATTTCACTGTGCAGATATACCTGTTTTCTTCGGGACCTTGCTGTGGGTGTTTTTTGTTTTTTTTCCTCCACGAGTCACTTGTTGACACTAAACTCGTGGCACTTGTGAAGTGTTTATTGCAAACAAGCTTCTTTTAAGTCGGGGGGCTTTTCACAAACACGCACGTGAGTCTTCGTTGTTTGAGTCTGACACTGATACGAAGTTTTAAAAGAAACTGATGTCTGCTACTAGTGCATGGAGTGATAAGTTCAAACGTGACCTGCCGTTTTGATCATCATCAAACCAAGCTCAAGATACATTTATTTTGAAAAGTCTATATACGCTGTCAGCCAATATAAGCACCGGTGCGTAATTACGCACCGTTATTGGTATAGTTAAAAACCACTAACAGACCATAATGTGGATATACCTTACAAATAACATTAAGTTCGGCGTTGCGTTTAAAAGGAGTATCGATACTTATTGATAGGGAGATTGGGTGAGTTGGGTGTAGCAGGACCGAGAAGAGGGGTGTGACTATATCAAAAGTTTTCTTCAATGGGCTACCTGTGGAGACTCCGGGCGCTGCGCATATATACTCCTCCTTCTGAGAGTAAGTTCAGTCCTGAGGGAGAGACACAGAGACGAAATTTTGGTTTGGGGAATCTGGTCAGGGCGGATTATGAATGCTTTTGGACACCAACCATCTAACCAGCAGACCAGCCCTATTCAGCACCACAGCGCGCAGGAGCTCCTAGACATGGCCGTGTACTGCGACAACTACGGTGTTTACCAGCAGAATCTCCACCACCACCACACTCAGAGGCCGCCGACTCACCCCTCCAGCTACGGCCTCGGAGAATACACCTCCCCGTCCTCAAACCCCTACTTATGGCTAAACGGACCGAGCATCAACTCTTCTCCTTATCTTCAAGGGAACAGCGGCACGTCTTATATTCAGTCTGGATACGGGTCGAACCAGAGGCAGTTCCTGCCGCCTCCTACCGGGTTTGGTGGAGCTGACCTGGGATGGCTGTCCATATCCAGCCAGCAGGAGCTCTTCAAAATGGTTAGACCGCCTTACTCCTACTCCGCACTGATAGCAATGGCCATACAAAATGCCCAAGACAAAAAGTTGACTCTAAGTCAGATCTATCAATATGTGGCTGATAACTTTCCTTTCTACAAGAAGAGCAAAGCTGGATGGCAGAATTCAATTCGCCACAACTTGTCACTGAACGACTGTTTCAAAAAAGTGGCACGGGACGAGGATGACCCAGGTGAGTCTTTTGATTTTTTTCCCCCCACGGTTTTCCAGCTAATATGCTTTAAGAATTATATGGCAGAAAATTGGTGCTGCTTTTCTTGACCTAATTCTTAAACTTTATTAAAAACTATTCTCGAAATTCTGGAGATTTAAAAATGTCAAATTTTGTTAAATTTTAATGTGAAAACTCCACATAAGTATTCAGTTATGAGTAGGAACAAATTTAACTGAAAGTAGGCCCATGCCAGCGTTGTTCATCCGACGTTTTTTCTCATCCAGGTAAAGGAAACTACTGGACGCTGGACCCCAACTGTGAGAAGATGTTTGACAACGGGAACTTCAGGCGTAAGAGAAAGAGGAGAGCAGATATAAACGGCGCTGACAGCACAGCTCTCCCGGTCAAATCAGAAGACGGCGCACACAAGCTCTCCGACACCGCCAGCCTCATGAGCTCCTCCCCGCCCAGCCTACACGGATCCCCGGCCTCCACTGAGCCCAAGTCGTCCCCGTCTCCCTCCGCGGAGCACAGCCCCTGTTTCAGCAGCTTCGCGTCCAGCGTGAGCTCGCTGCTGGCGGGCAACGGGGGAAGCGACGACTCCCGAGGCGTGGAGCGAGGAGACTACGGTTCCGGACATGCCGGGGGACTGTCTCAGCCCAGAGAGGGCATGTCTGGACTGGGCTCCTACTCGCCCACTGTGATCTCTCCTCTGAACTCTGACAACAACAGAATGAACTATTACGCATCAGTACAGAGCCTCTCCAACCATTTCAGTGTGAATAACCTCATATACAGCCGGGAAGGAACGGAGGTGTAGACTGTTCACAGCTCATATGTAACCTGCGGTTTATACTCATTTTCTGGTGTGGTTGGCCTCCTTGTAGTATGACCACTGGATCTAAACTGGTGTTTATCACAACAGCTCTTCCAAACAGGGAAAATGTGTCAGTGCATTTCAAAGGAAAGTGCCTCTGGTCTATTAGTGCAACAGATCTTTGTATCAGATCATTTTTTAAAATAAAATTACTACTCAGATTAACACATCTTCCCACTGAGATCTGATGGGTAGATATTTTTTTAAACACATGTTGTAGCTGCTTGGTTGGGCCAACCTGTCTTTAAAAGAAAATGCTTATGTACAGAAATTATTTTCATAAGAAGAAACATGATTTGTATGTTAGACTTAATTGTGTCTTATGTTTTATTTAAACTCACGTCTTCGATGTTTGAATAAAAGTCATTTATTTTAACTCCATATTTAAGGCTTATGTGTCATTTTCCTACTTTTCCTCTTAAGAGTTTGATGCACTCATGAGAAATACTCCAGGCTGTTTTGACTGTATGATATGCTACATACTGATATTTGCTCAGAATGGTCATTAATAAGACATACTTGGTTTATCCCCTATGTGAATCTGGCTGTACAAAGCATTTTCAGACTTCTTGATTTTCCTAAAATCAACACATTTATATGTCTTTAATTGCCCTCGTTAGAGACAGCATGTCATCTATTTTAGGGTCATTCAGTAATGATTATTGTACAATTTTGCATTCAGGGCACCCCTCTTCTTGTCCCTGCTTTGCTGTTTCCCCACACAGGCTCACTCAGAACAATAGAAGCCTTACAAAATTCCAGATTAGGTTCTCAATCCCAAGAAAATATAAAGCTGTACAAAATGCTCGATGGTCTGTCAGGAAATCTGAAGTCAAGTAGCTGTAAGCTGTAAAGTGTGTAAGACAGAGACATTTTCCGCTTGTCACTTCCAATAGCCCCATTAACAAGTAATCAGACCTTTAGCTTACTTCCACGAGGTTCAGAAGTTCAGCTTTTTGTCTGGGCTGGATTTGACTCAGACTGCGACTGCTTGATCTGAACCTTTTTTTGCAGAATATTCCACCTGTCTCCATCTATTCCCAAAGTCTTGTCACGCAAAACGCTGACCGTCTCGCGTGTGTCTGTGTGAGGGCTTTTTGTTTGTATTGGAGAGCACCGTGGAAGAGCATCCGCCAAACAACTGACGAGAGAGTTCAGCAGCATGTAATGTGCTTTTGTCATGCTTGTGACCCAGGGGACACAACAGAAAGGCTGCTATTGGGGGGAAAGCTATTAAACAGACCATGCGGGGAAAATGTTCAAGTGATTTTACACCCTGCTTCTGTCTTATTTTCAAACAATATGGATACGCACGGAATCAAAGCCTGTAAATAAAAGGAAACACCTCTTAATTGGTTGATAATTGAATTCACCCAGGCGCTCTGTGGTCTGGAATAAAAGAAAAATTAATTGACAAGACTTTCGTGCCCCTTGTTGGAACACAATGGAAGCTGGCAACTCAAGAGATCCCCTCCTGGGCTCAAATGAAAATATTGCGATCTGAAGATCTGGGAACAAATTATCTCCCTCAGGCCACATTTTGCTCTATTATCTGTGGAGCAGGGCCACGGATCAGACAAAGAGGATTTTTGTCATACAGGAGAAGGTTCTCACACTAACAAGTTTTCTGTTGAAATCCTCATCACATCTAGTGAATAGAGTATAGAGCCTTTTATATTCTCAGGCCTTTCTGTTCATAGCATAATTTCTTCATCCCTTAGTTCAGTTCTCAGCTTCTTTCACTCAGTGTGGAATTATGTGGATGTCATAATTCTGTATTATTTAAGCATTTATTTAATTACTTCTCTTTATTTGATTATATTTATTTAGAACTTTATCCACTCGATTAATCAATTGATAAATAAAGATGTATTGTTTTATATTAAGCTACCCTGCAGTATATAAAGAAGTTCAGCATCACTGATGCATACATATTAATGCATCAATAAAAATAATATAGTATTCTGAGTATTTTTGGTAGTTAAGTGTATTTTAACATTTACATATGAACTTGCACTTACTTGTAATTGAGTATTTCTTTATGGTGATATGGCTACTTTTAATACTTTTTCCAAAACTAATATTAAAGTACAACCACATAAGCCCGGATACAGCAAACTACAGGGAACACCTATTTGCTTTCCAAGTTTGCTTCGCCTTCGTATTTCTCAGAAACATAACGCTCCAGTACCCTGTGCCTGAAGGGCACATTTACCTGGCCCACATGAATATCAGTCAGGCCACGTCTACCTGCTCGAGGGCCCCTGGCTCCAGGAATAAAGGCCCAGCAGAATACCTCAGCATAAGGGTGGCCCCAATCCCCACACATGCCTAGCGGGCTAAATCCATAATGATGGGTTCCATCCTCAAAGGGTCATGTCTCCAAAGGTGAGGGTGGTTCATAATTGAAGGAGTCAGTGTTTCACAATTGGATTATTTTAATCCTCTCTCTCTTTACGGGACTAGATACACCAGAAAGCCATAAACCCATGGAAGGAAGGGATTTTTTTCTTTTATTAAGTTTTAGTGACTGATGACAAATCCAGCTGCAGAGGTAATACAAAAATAAATGCACAAATAAAGCTGTTCCTCTGTTTTAATTTAGTTTAGTCAGAATGTCACAAGAGGAGAACTGTTGTCTGCTGCCTGGGATCTAGAGGCATGTTCACAGTAGGCCGTGAGGGACATGAGCTGGAGTGATGTATCACTTCCAGAAAAACTTAACTCCGATTAGCTGTTAAGCGAGATCCCAACTGATAAATAAGCAAATAGAACAAGACTTGCAACCCTCCTTCTCCCCAAAATCTGCTTTTAAAATCTGCAGGCTTTTGCCATGTTGTGTGCTGTAGACTTATTTCTGTGGTTTAGAGGTTTAGAGTAACTTTTAGATGTACTTTGTATGGCAAATCGCTGCTTTGTAAAGTGCTGGGGATTTCAAATAAAATCATGTGTCCAGAGCCTTGTAATTCTCCACAGCCCATATAACACGACCTAACAAACAAATCTGAGGGGTATAATATGAAGAGGGAGACTGTGCGTCTGACCTCAGTGAAGAACATGATAGCTTGGCCATAGGGGGGCTAAATACAGTCTGGGTCCACCCTGAAATTTCACATCTGTTTGTAGCAGTCAGTGGGCATTATAGGGATAATTTCTTATATTACAGCTCAATCTCTTGAGGAAGTTAAATATTTAAGGGAACAATATGATGACAGCTTCTGGGGAAGCAACTATACACCTGTAAGGATAGGAGCAGCTCTCTAGACTTCACTTTAAAAGGATTGTGTGTGCAAATGATAGCTGAGGAGAATGTCTATCAATTGGCATGACCTGATTCGGTTTCATCATTCCTCATTCGAGACCCATAAAAAGCCTAATGTATTGGCCAATAATAGCATGGAATCCCTGCTCCGGATGAGCAGCCATATGGATTATTTTATACAGAACAAGAGTCATCTCAGTGCAAACTGCTCAGCTTTTGAGAGCATATGAAAACTGTGGAGACATCTATTCCTCCCCAACTTGTCAAAGTCTTCACTTAGTTTTTTCTTTTCTTTTCTAATTTTAGTAATATGATTTGTGTGTATTATGTATGGCTATTGGATGCTAAAATAACAAAAAATTGATAGATTTTTTTAACTTGTTAAACTCACCAAGTTTTTGCACCATGTGGTTTTCCTGTCCATGCAATTTCCTATAATTATATTAATCTTGATTTTTCCTCCATTCTAACAGAGGAAACTGGCTCATTTGGAAATTAATGGTGAGCACAGGAAGGGAAGCCACTTCAGAGTCCCATGAGGCTTTCCAGCTGAGGAACCTGCTGAAAGAGTCAAAGAGATACAAGGATTAACGGACTAGAACGAGTCCCAGTAAATCCACAGCCAGGGCCTGTCTTCACATCACTCTGTCTGGAAATCCTATCCCCAAAACAATGTAACCTATCCCCTGCTCACTCTACTGCTGGAATATATTTTGACAAAGTCTTTGTTCTCACATTAGGGAACTGTAGGCAGATCATCCTTTATCCGTGACCTTTGTCATAACAAACCATGGCAGTGGTTTTACACACCGCTGGAAATCCAGAAAAGAAAGTTCACTTCAATCAGTCGATGCTTCTAACAAGTTGTGGGGAGATTTCTGGCTCTTTCTGGTCCCTTTCTTAAAGCCAACCCCAAGTAATTAAAGAAAAGAAAAACAAATTTACATTTATCGCAGTGGAATATTTAGATTAACTACACCATCCGATTACCTCAGTACAGTGAAAGACTTACTCATAAGCTCCTCGGTGAATCTGCAACCATTCATCACCTACATGAAATTCCAAACCATGACCTTCTGAGAACAATATCCAGGGTTCATGGAACATCAACTTCTATGTGCAGTGCAGCAGAACAAATATCTGAGTCACAGCCAGTGTGTAATCATTTTAGCTTGGTTCAGGGACTACTTGCACATGATAAGGGTGCATTTGACCTCACACAAAAACTCAGTATGGTGATTGCTTCACCACATGGAAATATTTAAACAATAAAAAAAAAAAAAAATTGGAAGAATTAAATGAAAAGCAAGTGAACCAAAATGTATTGTTTTAGGGAAAAATAGCATGTTTGTGCTTCTGACATTTGCAGTGATACCACCCGGCTTGCAACACCTGCATGCTGTCATTACCTGCCCCTCACAGACAGGAAGTGGTGACAGATAACAGAGGAAGTAGCTACCCAGAGGGAATTCATTTTACTTACTCTAGCCTGGACTTTTGGTGGCAAGACGGAAGTCAGGCGATCATTCGGTACTCAGGGGATCCTCAAAATAGCTACCTCTGTTCCACTTGTCAGTCACTGTCAGTAGTTCTAAAGGAAGCTATCTCTCAGTTTGAATGTTACATCAGATGATGTTCCTGTTGTTAAAAGATGCAGCCCACCTGGAACACTTTTGCATTTTGAGACACATCTTCCTGCACTTCATTTGGAAACAGTTGCAGAGCCGTGTTTTGCTATATGGAAGTTGAATGTGTTGTTCAGTTTCACCTGCTTCCCATGTTTCTTTATTCAGCTTCACTGCTGTGTGATGATGGTGCATCTGCTCCGAGGAATTCATCGGCTGCTCCCTCCCAAAACAGCTCTCCCCCGGCCCCTAATGAGACCCCCTGCCTCCTGCCTCTATTATGAGGGATGCATACCAATAGAGAGACAGGAGAGGGGAGACAGACTGAACCTCAGAGACCTCTGGAGCCTTCCCTGGCCTAAACCATCAAACGCACCCCTCACAGAGTCAAATAATGGGTATGATCAGCATTTAAAGTTTTCACCATGTAAACTGCAGATCATCTATGGCTGAAGGCTCTAAATGATAGCCTTTCAAAAGAGACAGGCATGCCCCCTTCAAATGCTCCTTTTGTGTTTGCCACTAATCCCAGCCCACACTTCAAGGCCCTGGCTCACTTCTAAGGCAGCTGCTATTATCTTAAAGGGGAGGGAAAGAAAGGCCGCACTTTTAAACTGCTTTAATCAACAAGATGTAATGCTTGAATAGGTTGATCACCCCCTTAAGAAGGTATTTATAGCACAATCTCACAATCAGTGATCATTTACCATTTATTGTTTTAGTGCTGGCAATAATAGTCATGCTGAAGTTTCTATACCGTATAACTTACAGACCATTTCTTGTTCCCCATTTTAATGCTTTAAAATATATATGGTGTGTGTAATCATGTTTGTGTGGCCTACTGAGAATTTTTTGAGGAACAGAGAGACGCCAGGCACATGGAAATCAACTTGGCTTGTGCAGCAGCAACCGAAGAAGCAGACAGGAGATGTGTATTTGCCACATAAGTGTTTAAACAAGCATCAGCACACAGCAAGTGCTATGTGTTGACTCTGGTATTGGACTCTATCAACCCCAAACAGCTTGTGTGTCAACTATAAACACACGACATACACGCTGTCGAGAGAGACGGACTTCCAGGCTCGCTGCTGCTGCAAAAGCTTCCCTGTTAACACTCCAAGTTGCGTTCAGTGTGCAATTGTTGCTCATGCTGTGTTGTGTGATAAAATCAAGTGTATTTGTGCGTGTCCAGTGCCGTGTAGCTCTAACTCATTTAATGCAGTCTGTTCCCCTTTGTCATGTGATGGAATTCCAGCACTGTGACATAATTCAGGATACACATGCACACGTGCACCCATGCATGTTTTTATGTGTGTGTGTGTGTGTGTGTATCCACTCAACACTGATGCTGACAGCAGAGCTGAGAGGCCAACATGATCCACAGAAGTGTGTTGACATGCCCCCACTTAACAAAGAGGCCTTTTTTATTCAGCATGAGAGAAAATGGGTTTTTACAAGCCTGAGATAATCTGAGGGACACAAAGGAACAATTAAAACAGTGACGGGGTAGGACTCTATTTAGCTAATGAAATAGAGAGGTGTGCTGATTATTCTGTCATTTACTGGGCCATTCTCATGCCCCTGGGTTGACTACAGCACATTAATCTTAGGCGAGAAAAAAAGAGCAGGAAAAATTAAAGAAAGAGTCACTTTTTCATTGCCAGAGACACAGAAGAGAGTTTCACATCATTTTAACGACTACAGTAGATGGAGTTGAATGTCACAGTGTAATAACCCTACTTAAAAATTGCTTCATTTGTGATAAAAAAAAAAAAGGTGTTTAGTAATATGTAGGAAGAAGAAGTACAGAGTCTGATGTCTTATAATCCCATGGTTTCCCTCTTAGCCAGCTCCTGATGCAAACTGGATGTGGTGAAATAGCTTTTTTGCATGCAGTGTTGGTCAATTTTGAAATTTGGGGGGATTTTGTTTCCAACAACATGGCTCCGTTCAGACGAGTGGAAAGAAAATGTCCAAAATACATTAATTTATTTTAACAACTGTTTTTATTTTAGCAAGCTGATTGTTTTTTTGTTTTTTTTCAAAAACTGAATATTTAAAAATTTCCCAAAAGTGTAATACAAAAATAAATCAAAGTAATGGACTGGTACTTATATAGTGCTTTTCTATTCAGTTTCTGTGTAGTCAAAGCGCTTTACACTACAGGCCACATTCACACATACATTCATACAGCACTTTTATCTACACTGAAGTGCTTACTAACATTCATACACACACTCACACTCCGATGAATGCATCGGGGGCAACGTGGGGTTCAGTATCTTGCCCAAGGATACTTCGGCATGCAGACTAGGGGAGCCAGGGATCAAACCACTGACCTTCCGATTAGTAGACGACTCGCTCTACCTCCTGAGCCACAGCCGCCCCGGTAATCAACCAGGAATTTTTCATGGCTGTATCTGTTACTGACTTTTTGCTCCAATGAAATACCTTGAATTTTACAATACATACCTTTAACAATTATTTTTATTTTAACAAGCTGATTATTATTTTTTTATTATTTTAAATTGATGTTACTGTCTTTTCTGTATGTGGCATTTATCCGCAATGGTGCATATTTAATGAAACAATAAAACATTTCCAAAAATGTGTAATACAAAAAGTAATCTAAGCGATCAACCAGGGTTAGGGTTTTCATGGTTGTATCTGTTACTTACATTTTGCTCCAGTAAAATACCTAGAATTTTATTATACATACCTTTAAAGGCTGGCTGAACCAGAAATCTCAACTTCAGTTCATAGAGGGGGTTGTTCGTGCAGCATTCAGAGTGTGATTTATCTAAAATTTTATTATAAAAGCATGGCAAAAAAAAAAAAAAAAAAAAAAAATTGAAATTTTTTTTTAAAAATTTTTAAAAATTTAAAAAAAAAAAATTTTTTTTAATTTTTTAAA
>VUQI01029909.1:0-13503 GCA_015106735.1 Paratilapia polleni | reverse complement strand
TTGGGCAAGATACTGAACCCCACATTGCCCCCGATGCATTCATCGGAGTGTGAGTATGTGTGAATGTTAGTACTTAGCACTTAAGTGTATATAAAAGTGCTGTATGTGTGAATGTGGCATGTAGTTAAAGCACTTTGAGTATACAGAATCTGAGTAGAAAAGCGCTATATAAGTACCAGTCTATTTACCATTCTAAAAAATGTGGTTAATCCCAGTTAATTCATGATTTAACAATTACTTTTTCACAGAGGGCCAGGTAGGTTTGATATCTTTTTTCCCTTAATAAATGAAATCATCATTTAAAAACTGAATTTTGCGTTTACTCAGGTTATCTTTGTCTAATATTTAAATTTGTTTGATGATCTGAAACATTTAAGTGTGACAAATATGCAAAAACTAAGAAATCAGGAAGGGGGCAAACACTTTTTCACACCGCTGTATGTATGTATGTATGTATGTATGTATGTGTATATATCCCTTCCTTTCTTAAATAGCAAGATGTCTGTGAGAGATTTCAATGTTAATAGAAAGATACTCTTTCAGTGTTTCACACTGCATAAAAGTGTTGATGCTACAATCTTTATAATTACGATAGAAATCCACTTAATGGGACTCAGACACTGTGGCATGGCACAGTTGACAAAAGTCAAACTGACAAGTGTTGCTTTGTTTTCATGCAGCTGGGATATATGTGCACACTATATTTATGAGGAGCAGTTTGAGTTTTGGACCACTGGAGTAAGGACATTTTGGGTAAAAGGATGGCTTGCCTGCTGCTAACTTTGTCACACTCCTTCAAAGTAGTGTTTGAGAGTTGAGATAATGTTTTAGATTAGTGTATAAATTACATTTCAGGTTAGGATTGGAGTTAGAGTTGGGATTAACCATTACATTGTCATGGTTGAAGTTAAAGAGTGTAAATATCAAATGCATTTGGGATATTGTGTAGTCATGTCCAGGAAGGAATTTAAATTACTTACAGTAGGAGGTAAATTGCATGTCCTCTGGACAATTTCACATTATGTCTTTCTCAAGTCATTTCTCAAGTTAGTAGCAAGGCAATAGGAGCTTTGTTGATTTTTCTAAGTAGTCAACTGTGCCCTGATATTTCCCTTGTTTCTTCTTTGACCACTGGACAGAATCATTTGGGCTCTGTGACTTTCACAGAAACTGGCAAAGAATTAGATTGAAGTCATGCTCAGCTGGTCCCATCTCTTACCGAATGTCATTGTTGTCATCTGTGGCTCCAAAAAATCTCTAGTCAAACGATCTGAATGCCAAGTAATTTCAAATGTCCTCAGGTTATTCTAGTTTCTTTCTTCTATCAGTGATAGTGGGCATGTAAAAAGGTGGAAAACAATACAAACACATCTTAATATGATCTTTCTAGCCCAAATATCTTCTACATTGTTGGATTAAGTTCGTCTGCAGAGGATGAATCCTAATGACTTTGGCACCCCCAAAATATGATAGAATGTTATCATGGATGATTTGATTTTTACAAGTTTGAGTTCTATGTAAAGTGCCCGTCTGTACATTATCAACTGATTGTTTGTCCTTTGGAGGATCAGTGGGGAGCTGGAGTCAAGTCCTCATACAATGCTACTTCTGTGTCCTCTGCTGCCTCACTCGTCTGAGTTGTTAGATGTTGTAGTCCATAACGAATGGATAAAACACAATGATAGATGATCCAGTTGGCCTTGCTTACATTCAACCTCAGGCATGTGAGTCATGGTAATCTTTTTGGTTTTGTTTTTTGTTTTTTTTCTCCAGCATCAGGCAAATCATAGCAAAGTTGATATGATTTTTATTTGTTCATCACAATGCTGACAGCACTTCTCATATGTCATCTTGCATACAAAGTTCTGTTAGACCAAGACAACAAAGTCGGGCTCGTTTGAGTAGAACAATGAATGGAACATGAGTTACATCCAGAATTTCTTGTTTAAGTTCAAAGCCTGAATATGATTTAGGTTAGAGCAATATTATTAGTTCCAGTTGTAAAAGCCTATAGTTCACTTCCAAACTTACTGATCCATATTCAGACAGACAAGTACATATAGCCCCGGAAAAAATTAAGAGACCACTGCAAAATTATCAGTTTCTCTGATTTTGCTATTTATAGGTATATGTTTGAGTAAAATGAACATTTTTGTTTTGTTCTATAAACTACTGACAACATAACTCCCAAATTCCAAATACAAATATTTTCATTTAGAGCATTTATTTGCAGAAAATGAAAAATGGTCAAAATACCAAAAAAGGTCCAGTGTTTTCAGATCTCAAATAACGCATAAACAAAAAACAAGTTCATATTCATTTTAAAACAACACATTACTAATGTTTTAACTTAGGAAGTGTTCAGAAATCAATATTTGGTGGAATAACCCTGATTTGCAATCACAGCAAAATCAGAGAAACTGATAATTTTTGAGTGGTCTCTTAATTCTTTCGGGAGCTGTATATATAAATGTGTGTGTGTGTGTGTGTGTGTGTGTATAAGCTAAATTTAGGTGTTTAGAATGTCCATCAAATTTCCCCTTTCTTTTATTCTTTAGGATATCTGGAACATTCCAAAAGAATTGTATTGGGGTATAGAAGGTTAAAGGGCTAAAGCATAAATATACAGAAGCGGACTGAGAATGTCACATCTGGACAACTTTGGTTTGGACTCACTGGCACTTTCTCACTTTGTAAGCTATTCAGTTGTGCTCAGTTATGTTAGCTCCAAGGAGTTAATATCTACCACTGTCTGGTGCACTTTCAAGCCCTTTTAAATCAAATTCATCTATACCTTGACTCTAAGCTCCTAAAGCCTCTTAAGTACACCCAAAGCCCTGCACAGGGATAGATTTTTTCTGTTAGGCTAACAGTAATGATACTCTTTGTCAGACATTTGGCATTTGACTAGTAAAGTGTAATCTGTGGACAGAATGGGGTGAGTCACTGGCAGGTCAGAGTCTACATTTAAGCCTGGCATAGCTGCAGATAAGTCTACTGTTGAAGAATGTTCATTTGTCAATAAAATATGACCATTGACAGCTCACTGAACCCATAATGGATTCTTTAGCAACCCTATCAAGGATGTTCTTTGAAGAGGAGTACAGCCTGAGGGTTTTTCTGCAGTTTCAGTGAGAGGACCAGTGACATCCTCCCCTAAAGGATTCTTTCTTTCTTTTAATGGGTGAGAGTGCACTGACTCAGAACATTTGGATTTCTCCAGATCAACTTTGGTGTTCTGTCACTGCTGTATATCAAACAGAAGTTTGACACAGCCTACCTTTATCAATGAGCAAAGTGACTATGCACAATTATTTCCCCAGTAACAGACTTGGATCTGTGCCCAAAAAAGGAAGCAAATTATTTTCCCACACAACATTTTCAAATAAAGAGCAAAAGTCTTTATTTAGTTTTCTACTCAGAGAGGCTTATTAATCAGCTGCAATATGAGTTTGATTCTTTGCATATGTGTTCGTGTAGTCTTAACGAGTTATTCAAATAAAAAAAGAAAAAGTTTGAATTAATTTTAATGAGTCCGTAACAAAAGGGCCAGAGCTAATTAGCTAAATTCTTTCTCTTTGAAAAATGGGTAACACTGACCCCGAGTTGAATATAAAACAAAGCCAAGAACATTAGAATATTCATTATAAAATATATTTATGTAACACTGTGAGCTTTATGTGACTGTGTGTCCCATGGGATGAGGAGGCAGATTGTAAGGTGGAAACACAGAGTTTAAGCTTCAAAGCACAATAAGGTATATTATATTAATTCATTCTGCTGCCTGCAGAGACTAAAGTAAGTGTAGCAGCATTATGTGCTCATATGTGCTGCATCTCTGCTTCAGTTCCTTCCCACAGTAATTTTCATTTTGAAGTTCAGGTGGTGCTATAAAAAAGTCCCTTTTATAAAAGACAAAAATAGTTGGATGTATATATGCTAACACACGAGATTAAGCCTTTTTTGTTTCTTGTATCTTTTGGATGAATAACAACACAGGATGCTACAACAGCTTAAGTAGATGCATGGCACCACCACAGTACTATACCATCAGGTATAGTCATTAAGGGACACAACAGGATAGAATTTCTAATAATGAATGCAAGGACACGGACAAGAGGAAACCATTAACACTGTGAAGAAGAATCTTATAATAAAGGTGAAACCAGTGTCATGTTGTTAATGGCTACAATTAT
Organism: Paratilapia polleni; assembly: GCA_015106735.1. Lineage (NCBI taxonomy): Eukaryota > Metazoa > Chordata > Actinopteri > Cichliformes > Cichlidae > Paratilapia > Paratilapia polleni. The sequence continues at coordinate 9,307 of VUQI01029909.1, read as the reverse complement.
CCATCAACGGGCAAATGAGCCATCAACGTTTACTACTAGCTCTCAATCACACAAATCTGCTCTGATTGCTGCGCCAGTGAACAAGCGCCCCACCACCCTCAGATCGTCTCTAAAGCCAGGTACCATTCCTTTAATTCCCCTGTCTGTTATTTCCACAGTCATTAACCATTGTTGTACCAGTTTCAACAGTGGCTGGGGTGGAAGTTGTATCATACAGTTGAACTATCACATATGGCACTACCAGAGTGGTTCATTGGCTAAAATGGCTGTGCACAAATTAACTACAAACCAGCCGAGGAAAATATCCATCCATCTATTTTCTTCTGCTTTTCAGGGTAAGGGTCATGGGGCAGCAATCTAAGCAGAACTGGTCAGACCTCCCTCTCCCCCCATCACCGCCTCCAACTCTTAGACGAGACACACAGGTGTTCCCAAGCCAGCTAAAAGGCACAATCTACAGCATATCCTGGGTTTTCCCTAGGCTCTCTTCCTGATTGGACAAGCACTTGGCTACAAACCTGTAACCTGTACAATGATAGAGATAAGAGATGTGGTCATATGACTTCTCCAAGTCCACAAAATACATGTAGAGTAGTTAGGTATCCTTGAGAGGGTAAAGAGTTAGTCCACTGTTCCACAGCCAGAGTGAAAACCACATTGCTCCTCCTGAATCTCAGGTTCGACCAATGGACGGACTCTCCTTTCCAATGATCTGGCGTAAATTTGTTCTGATGAGTGAAATATTTAAGAACTGATTGTATTGCATTGTGTCATGGTCCTGGGTCTTTGACTGTACTTTCAGCAGATATTTCCAACCAGTCGCAGCAGATGGCTGCCCCTCCCTGAGCCTGGTTCTGCCGGAAGTTTCTACCTGTTAAAAGGGAGTTTTTCCTTCCCACTGTCACCAAGTGCTTGCTCATAGGGGGTCGTCTGAATGTTTGTAGGGTCTTTACCCCACAACATAAAGCTCCTTGAGGTGACTGTTGTTGTGATTTGGCACTATATAAATAAAATTGAATTGAATTCAATTCAATTCAATTCAGTTCAATTCAATTCAATTTTATTTATATAACGCCAATTCACAACAATAGTCACCTCAAGGCGCTCAGGAGCCAGCGCAGAAGAAGAACAGTGCCGCTAGCAATGAGTATAAATGGGCTACAGAGATACAATCCAGGTTTCTGTTTAATTTGGCTTTTATCGTAAGTAACTTAGAGTCACACCTGTCTGTTTAAAGTCGAACTGCTGCAGAAAGACGATATCAGTCTCTCTGCTGGAGTCACATCCACAGAAACGGAGCATCTTCACCTCATTAGTGAGCTCTCCATTATTTCTTCACTTGCCCGCATCGTTTTCTGACAACTAACAATGCAGCTGGGTTTAAACCATGGTAGAGGTTGGTGGTTTGATCACTGGCTTCCCTGGCCTGCATGCCCTAGTGTTTTGGGGCAAGATACTGATACCTGCTATTTGTGTGAGTGTCCACACTACATAAAGACACTGACCAGAGTCATAAACCACTCCGTAAGCCTAGAAAAGTGCTTTATGAAGAGCAGTCAGTTTAGCTTAAAGACACGGTATCACACAACATTCATTTTCACTGATTGTTGTGTTCATTTCCAAGTTTATGTTAATATTTGCTGAGGTTCAAGTGACAAAAAACTCCAGTTGGTAGTAAATTGAATTGAATTTCCTGGTTGGTTTCTTTATGTTTATATTCTCAGGCCTTCTTAGTTTTAGTTTGGCTATCTGGGTTCTGTTCATGGTTATAATTTGTTTACATTCAATTCCTTGTTTCAGTTATCTTTCCTCCCCTGTGTTCCCTGTGTTTTGTTGTTAAGTCTTCATCTCTGTGTTAGGTTATTTGATGTTTTGGTATTTCCTGTTTTATTTTGGTAGTCTCTTGTCTCTTGTGTCTTGTATTTAGTTCTACTTCCTCTCATTACTTTGATTTAGTTCAGGTGTGTTTAGTTCCCCAGCTGTGTTTCATTCCCCATTAGTCCTCTGTGTGTGTATATAAGCCTCAGTTTGCCCTAGTTTTTTGTTGTGTTGTACTGTTTATTCTCTGTTTTCCCACTGTTGTCTTCCGGTTCGGGTTTATGGACTTTGTTATTGCCTGCCACTTGGACTTTCTGCTATGCCTGAATAAAGGTTTATTTTTGTTTATTAACTCTGTCCCATGAGACTGCACTTGGGTTCTTATTTACACACTTCATGACACATTCCTTGTCTATATAACAAAAACAATATTAAATTAAAATGACTATTGTTAATATTAGCTAATTAGCTTCTGCTTGATGATATTTATATACTCATGCCCATGCTGATTGCTTGTAACATGGAAGAAAAAAAGGTTTATGGAGCAAAAAACCTACCTGCTATGAGGTATGGTTTGGAGATGGTGGCACTGACACAAAGACAAGAAACGGAAGCTGAAAGTGGTAGAGTTGAAGATGCTAAGATTTTCATTGGGAGTGACGAGGAGGGACAGGATTAGTAATGACTATATCAGAGGGACAGTTCAGGTTGAGCGGTTTGAAGACAAAGTTAGACAGATAAGGCTGAGATGGTTTGGACATGTACAGAGGAGGGATAATGGATATATGAGCTGCCAGGCAGGAGGAAAAGTGGAAGACCACAGAGAAGATTCATGGATGTAGTGCAGGCCGACATGCAGAGGGTTGGTGTGACAGAGGAGGATGCTAGGGATAGGGTGAGATGCTGGCAGATGATCCACCGTGGCGACCCCTAGAGGGAGCACCTGAAAGAAGAATTGTGTGTTCATTAAATGTAGCTGGATTACTGAATAACTGCTGTAGCTGGTGAGCTAACAGCTAACAGTCCTTCCTTGATTAAACAAAAAAGAAAAAAAAAACAAAACTAGAGCTTAACAGGTTAACAAGAGAGATTGTAATGGGATGACACCAGCTGTAAAACTATTGAGTTCTCATATCAACAACCATCACTGACTTGGCCATCAACCATAACATTTTGTGGCTGCACCTTGCACGGCTGTGAAGCTTTCACATTGACAAAATATGTCCACAGACAGAAAAACATTAACACCTGCCAAAGGTATTACTGCTACAGTACCTGGTCTGTAGGACCAGATGTTGCCATGTTGGCACAGATACAGACAGAAGGTTGAAACAATTCCAGCTATGCGTGTATTATATGTTTTTACACCAGATGAAGATACTTCATATGGGGAGTTACAAGTACCTTAGAAGGTACAGAGAATGTACTGCCCTTTGGACCCTGTACTTGTGGCACAGTTTATTCAGTAGCCACTAGTCAGATCACACTTTTCTTTTTAAATGTCACCTTTATTTGAATCTCAACTACACATCTGTAGAGGTTTGTGACTGTACCTTGCACAGTTGTGATGCTGTGACAAAATCTGTCCAAATCCAGATAGTCAGACAAGGTAAAAACACTACCAGCTTCACTGTCATAGTTGTTAAATAGATTGTCACTGCATACAGAAGAAAGTCTGAGACACAGTCTGTTTGCCCATATTTGATAAAGGCAGACAGACGTACATCTTGAATTTTATTTAATTCACTTTATTCTACAATTTCACATGTGCAATGTCCATAAACATACACATTTACCGTGATTAAATATATTTAGCAGATTAGATTGTTCACCAGTACTGAATTCAGGTCTTTTCCAAAATTGAGCCAAAGTTCTCCTAGTTGATTACAAATGTTGGTTTAAAGTCTTCTGCATTTATTAAATATTTGCAGCATCACTGAGTGCAATAATGGCCATTGCACAACAGCAGTGTGCACCATGGTGGCTCAACGGTTAGCACTGTTGCCACACATCAATGGCCCTTCTATGTGAAGTTTGTGGGGCATGTTCTCCCCTCTGGGAGCTCCTGTTTCTCCCCACATCAAAAAATATGCCAAGTTAAATCTTCTATCTGGGCGTACGACACTCTTGAAAAACCAGACTGTTAATCTCAAGAGTTTCACTTCCTGATTTAATAAAGTTTAATAACAATTTTACAACTAGAAGAAAGCGTCAGTCAGGATAATGGAAACTGATACTGTGTTCTTTGTGTTCTTTTCACCATGTAAGACAGTTTATAAACTATACTTAAACTATTTTTTTTCTTTTCAAACAGTGTCCAACCATCACATTATCTTCCTGTTTGTAAAAGTCAGATCATTCCCTAGTGTCCACATGTATGTGTGTGTGTGTGTGTGTGTGTGTGTTATATATGTTTAAAATTCAAGCATTAATAACCTGTATTTATTAATGCTCCCCCATCTTGCCACTTTCCTAGAATTTTGCTACAACTAGTAGATGGATGTTGACATCCCTGCAAATGTCAGTGCTGTCAAGTAGGTCCAATACTGGTCAGGGGTGCTGAAATGAACTGATTTTTGCCTTGGAAATTCAGTTTCAAATGCTGTTATGTCCATGCCGAGTCACTGTGCCTTCTGGAAAATAGTAATGCATAGCTAATTACTGAGTCAAAGTTGAGATTGCTATTCTACTGGGAGAGTCATCTTGAGATTTTGAAATAGTTTGGTGAGTGTGTTGCTTTTCGAGATGAAAAGCTCCAAAAATAGATGAATGAGTTCTCTGTTACATTAAAATAGCTTTGTTTTCAAATATTATATAAATTATCTAGTTATATAAATGAACCAATCTTTTTAAATTATTATATAAGTTAGAGTACAATCATATACACTCACTGGTCCCTTTTTAGATATACCTGTTCCACTGCTCATCGACACAAATATCTAGTCAGTCAATCCCATGGTAGCAGCACAATGCATTTAGGAATGTAGACATGGTTAAGACAACCTGCTGAAGTTCAAACCAAGCATCAGAATGGGGAGGAGGTGATTTAAGTGACTTTGAAAGTGGCGTGGTTGTTGGTGCCAGACAGGCTGGTCTAAGTATTTCAGAAACTGCTGAGTCCTCCTTAGCTGTTCAAGCATTGAGGACCTCCAATATGACTTACCAGAGGGGCAATATTAAATGACCTGAAGCCTCTGTAAATACAGCCTACCCTTCTGTGTTACAGAACAATTTTGGTATGCCGCTCCTCTGGCCTACCCCCAGGCAAACCAGTTTGTATAGTTTAACCAAAATAAAAGAATTATCAGACCTAAAAATTCCTAATCATTGTGTCTTTCATTTGTTTTACTCCTTGGATAACAATGTATCTTAATGTTAGTCAAAGACAAAAATAAATAAGGGGCTGAGATGTTTTCATATGTTCATTTGAGAAATTTCACAGCTTCTCATTCCTTTTTTTTTCTTGATGTAGAGATCCTTCATACCTCATTAATATGCAGTGTAAGAAACTTTTGCCATGTTAGAAACTTTTGCGTTGTTGATTCTGTTTTGGTGACCACTCAACAGATGATGATTATCAGAAACATGATGTACTCTAAATAAATTGGAAAAAAAATCAGTCGTGTTATATAGGATTGTACATGGAAAAAAATGAAAGTCAGTTTTAATCACATTAATAAACTAGGTATTTTTGGCCAGGCAGTGTAGGTGAGAGCCTTCCACTGGATGAGAGGCTCTGGTTCAGCAACATTATGTGCCCAAAATATGAGGTCAGCTGACCACCTGAATATACTGAGAGGTCAGGCTTTTCCATCAACGGATATTTTCTTCCTTGAATGCATGGGCATATTTCAAGATGACAATGCCAGGATTCGTCAATTGTGAAAGAGTGGTTCACGGAGCATGAGACATCGTTTTCACACATGGACTGGCCACCACAGAGTCCAGACCTTAACCCCACTTAGGGGGCGGCTGTGGCTCAGGAGGTAGAGCGAGTCATCTACTAATCAGAAGGTCAGTGGTTTGATTCCTGGCTCCCCTAGTCTGCATGCCGAAGTATCCTTGGGCAAGATACTGAACCCCACGTTGCCCCCGATGCATTCATCGGAGTGTGAGTGTGTGTGAATGTTAGTAAGCACTTAAGTGTAGATAAAAGTGCAGTATGAATGTATGTGTGACTGGGTGAATGTGGCCTGTAGTGTAAAGTGCTTTGAGTACACAGAAACTGAGTAGAAAAGCGCTATATAAGTACCAGTCCATTTACCATTTACCATTTACTGAGAATCTTTGGGATGTGCTGGAGGAGACTTTATGTAGTGGTCCGATTATCCAATCATAAGTACTGGGAGATCTTAAAAAGTGAATGCAAATCTGGACAGAAATAAATGCTGTGACGCTGGATAAGCTTATCCAAACTATGCCATGGCAAATGCATGCTGTGATCAAAGCTAAAGGTGGTCCAACCTTTAGCTTTGATCACAGTGTGTGACTTTTCTTTTTTGGCCAGGCAGTGTACTAGTTCATACAACACAGAGTTCTTCAGTTATACGTTATAGAATATATCATACATAAAATAGCAATGAAGATCCATTGTCTTTAAGTAGAGTGAATTCAAAATGCAGTAACTGATGGTCTTAAGAGGGAGATAACTGGACTTTGACATTTAGTATTCTATAAGCTTTGTTAAGCCTGTGAATACACAGAGGTATTTGCTGGTCTCAGTACTTCCCTCACCATCTGTCTATCCTCTGATTCTTTGGTCTAAGAAACCAGAGATATTCTTCTTAGTCTCTTGATGGGGCACTCCATGTCCCTGATGCCAGAGATTTCATTTGCACTTGATATCAAAGTACACATCACTCACTTGTTTATTATCCAGTGCAAAACAACAGCATGATCTTTTGGGCATAGTGAAGCAAATGCACACCTTGAAGTTCATAATAATGACGGAAGGACCTGCATATTCCTTTACTTTGATACTGATGTGATTATGTATTTCAGATTAATTATTGTACTGGGAAACAGATTTGGTTTTGTAACTGTGGAAGAAGCACTGCTGAAAGAAGTGTTTGTGCTGAGTGAATGCACACTGGATAAATAACTACAAACAATCACATTGCCGACGGGCTGATGCTAATGGGGAATGTCATTAGCTTTGAAGGTATTTAGTCATAAAGCAAAGTATTTGACAGATTGAAATGTTGACCTGAGGATTATGCCAGAGGAACGTGGCATCACAACAGTGATTACAGTTCATCCTGAAAACAATTTATGGCAATCCATATAAATATATTTCACCTAAAACCACAAATATGAACCTTGTAAACCAACTGAAGCAAAGTGAAAAACTTTGACTAGTTGCAAGAGAAAAATCATGTGTATCGCTAAAGTTGATGTTTTGGGAAATGTCCATGGCAATCCATAGAGGTTTTTTTTTTTTTTTGGATGGTTGAAGTATTTCAGTCTGGATCTAAATCGTGGACCTCCTGACACTGCCTTCCCTAAAAGCATTCTGCCACCATCTTGCAAGTCATAAAAAGCTTCTGCTACCAGAATGCTCAGTGAAAACGCATATCATTTGTTTTCATACAAGATCCTCCTGCAATATGTATCCACTCCTAATGACTAAAGCGCAGCTAGACTTGTATTGTTGTGTATTGTACTTACTTTCACTGATGATAAAAAAGAAGAAAAAATTGAGAAACATCATTTGTACTGTCACACTAGTCTTCCTCATCCTCTTTTCATTTCCCATAGAGTAGTACCATACATCAGTGTTATAAACTGATACATAGGGAACATTAAACTTAATGTCTTGTCTCTGACTATTAGCTGGATAGAAAATGGCAGTGTTACATAATATGTTTACAATAGCTAAAGTTAGGTCTAAACTCTTTAAAGGGGCAGTTCATCCCAAAGTCAGATATGAATGTTTTTCCTCTGGCCTTTACTTAATTATTAATTTATTACTTTGGTGCTTTGAGCAACACAAGCCTGGTAGCATCTAGTGACATCTCCAAAAAGTGGGTAACTTTGACAAAAAGAATTCAGATGGATAAATAGCACTACAGGCCAGAACTGTCCCTTTAACAAAAGTTAAGGCAAGTAAGATCTCTTTTAAAGACGCAAAGACTCCATACAATCATACAGTCTTTTTGATCGATTTATACTACACATTTATATCCCACCTCAACAGTACTCCATATAAAGGTCAGTTCATGGTTTCCACTCTGATAGGAAGCACACAAGTGGTTTCATTCATACAGCAGATTGGGTAAGCCTTCGGTCTGCTACTTCAACCTATTCTATTCATGTGCGTTAGTAAGGAAAACGGTGAGTTCATGACCAGTTTTGGAGTCAGATTATTTATTTATTTTGGCTGTAACGAGTTTTTTAAATTTCCCCATTCGTTTTGTTGAAATGGTTGTATCAGCATGCACGTGTAGGTCAGCTAGTGAAATTTTAGAGGACAGCCTGTGCATCATGGAAGGATTTACATTATTTAGATTTTTGGGGTAAAACAAACAAGAACAACCTCATAGGAAAATGCAAATTGCGCATCAGTGATTAAAAAAATGTTTGCCACCTGCAAAAAGCTTTACTTCATATTTGAAAAAGCACCTGTAAGCTTGCCACAGATCCACAAAACTGGTGGCAAGGCCCATTGAGGAGAAGAATGATGCTGGTGGTACAACTCCGAAACAGCGATGACTAAAGTTCTCACTCTGAGGGAGACTAACGAGCTTGTTGCTGGTGGAGGGGACGCTACCAATATCAACTTGCTATGCAACAAGTTAGAGAAAAATACATTCAACGGTGCACGGGGAAATGCAAAGGAGCATTCATTTTTGGTAACATAAATGTATCACTATAATGCTGTAACAGAATAAGTTATTTTTAGAGTTTGTACATTAAAAAAAAACAAAAGAAAAAACATAAATGTCATGTAATTTGAAAATGTAACTTTCCAGGCCTGGAAAAATTAGGTTTTGGAAAAGTCGTGGAAATTTGATAACAAATATCTATATAATTGAATACATGGGAGATACACCGATCAGGCATAACATTATGACCACTGACAGGTCAAGTGAATAACACTGATTATCTCTTCATCATGGCACCTGTTAGTGGGTGGGATATATTAGGGAGCAAGTGAACATTTTGTCCTGAAAATTGATGTGTTAGAAGCAGGAAAAATGGGCAAGCGTAAGGATTTGAGCAAGTTTGACAAGGGCCAAACTGGGATGGTTAGACGACTGGGTCAGAGCATCTCCAAAACTGCAGCTCTTGTGGGGTGTTCCCGGTCTGCAGTGGTCAGTATCTATCAAAAGTGGTCCAAGGAAGGAGCAGTGGTGAACTGGCAACAGGGTCAATGGGCAGCCAAGGCTCAATGATGCACGTGGGGAGCGAAGGCTGGCCTGTGTGGTTCGATCCAACAGACGAGCCACTGTAGCTCAAATTGCTGAAGAAGTTAATGCTGGTTCTGATA
>VUQI01029908.1:0-21305 GCA_015106735.1 Paratilapia polleni | reverse complement strand
AGGTCAGAGGAGAATGGCCAGACTGCTTCACGCTGATAGGAAGGTGACAGTAACTAACTTGTTACAACCAAGGTATGCAGAAGAGCATCTCTGAACACACAACAAGTTGAATCTTGAAGCAGAGGGGCTACAGCAGCAGAAGACCACACTGTGGGCCACTCCTGTCAGCTAAGAACAGGAAACTGAGGCTGTTTTTTTGCGCAGGCTCACCAAAACTGGACAATAGAAGACTGGAAAAATGGTCTGATGAGTCTCGATTTCTGCTGCAACATTCAGATGGTAGGGTCACAATCTGGCATAAACAACATGAAAATATGGTACCATCCTGCCTTATATCAACAGTTCAGGCTGCTGCCGGTGGTGTAATGGTGTGGGGGATATTTTCTTGGCATCATTTTAACACCACAGCCTACCTGAGTATTGTTGCTGACTGTGTCCGTCCCTTTATGACCACAGTGTACCATCTATTGTTGGCTGTTTCCAGCAGGATACCATGCCATGTCACAAAGCTCAAATCACCTCCAACTGGTTTCTTGAACATGACAATGAGTTCACTATACTCAAATGGCCTCCATAGTCACCAGATCTCAATCCAACAGACCACCTTTGGGATGTGGTGGAACGGGAGATTCACATCGTGGATGTGCAGCCGACAAATCTGCAGCAACTGTGTGATGCTGTCATGTCAATATGGACCAAAATCTCTGAGGAATGTTTCCAGCACCTTGTTGAATCTGTGGCATGAAGAATTAAGGCAGTTCTGGAGGCAAAAGGGGGTCCAACCAAGTACCTAATAAAGTGGTCACTGGGTGTATATAAGTTGCAATGCTCTACGTGCAGAGTGGCATTTTCTGTGTTGAGCCCATTTTTCAAGGCTACTTCAAATACTGTGACCCAAGAAAGTACTGACTGGCTAGTAGACTATATTGGGAATTGGGAGCTAGTATAATGATCTGTAAGTGGCCTCATGCAAATGTATGTTTGTGGATATTTAGATACAACGTCTCATTTATATAGTTTGTAATTACATGCCATTTACTACAAGAAATCTAAAATAAATATATAAAATATTTTAATGTGTAAGGAAAAATTGCTATCAACTAGTATATTATTAGTAAGATTATTACAATAAGATATTGATCATGGTTTTGGTGTCAGAAATCCAGTATCATTCACAAATAATGAGGACACCACACAGTAATCAGTAGTCAACATGTAGTTAAATGGTAGAACAGACAAGTGTTTCTTATGGTTAAATCACTGCTTAAAGTAACCTTTGACATCCTGACTAGAAATAATAGTGGTAATGGGGGGTAAATGAACTTCAAGTTTTTCCTGACCTTACGTCTATCATCATTTTTCCATTTTATCTGCATGTTTTTTTCGTATTTTTTTTTAAAACAATATAGAACAATAAAAATGTTCAGCTGGAGATGGAAAATCTGAAGTTCAACTTTTCACTATTGTAGAGACCCCCTGGTGGTTCAGTTTACATTCACCGTGAATTTCCCCAAGCCTGCGTCCATCTTCAGCTCTCCTTCTGCTACGGATGAATATTGCTTCTTGGAAAGCGGGCATCCCCCCTTCTGAGTGGCACGGGAGTTAGCAGAGCGGTGGCATAGTGCAGACGGATTATGCTCTCGCGTAAATCTGCTGTCATTTCAAAACTCTCTGTTACAAGAGATTCTCTAATGAGAAGCCCTCTGCTACTCCCTGTCTGTCTCCCTCTTCACTCCACTCTCTCTTCTTCATTCCTTTTATCTGTCTCCCTTTCCTGTCTCTACCCGTTTAATGGATGTTTTTTTGCTGTCAAGGCCTTTTTCTGCTTGTGTGTTTGCGCGACAGCAAGCGAGAGATTCTGTTTGAAGTCGACATGTAGAGAAAAAGGCCTCATATGTAGCAAAAAGGCCTCAAGTCTTCAACTCAGAGGAGCTTCTGTTGCACTACAACCTAGGTTTTTCATTTCAGTGTTGCGTCCAATTACAGATACAGAATACAATGAAAGGGATAATGAGATGTTGGATAAATACAATGGAACAGTTGGCCAGTCAGGACCAAGACCAATCACACTTTATTTAAGCACAACAAAATCAGCTGCTACTATCAAAATAGTCAGTGTAGTATTCCAAGTTGTGATGGTTTCTTAGCACTGCAAAATGCATTATGAATGGAGAGGAGTGAGACTTTGAATGGATGTGATGTGTTTGAAGATTTTGCATGGAATATGGTAGAACTTGGAATAAGAGCAGGGAAGTTGATAAGTGGATCCAAGGGAAGTGATGGAAGACTGGTGTCTCTTTACATGATTGTAACCCCTATCTTCCTCCTCCCTCCTATATTTGATCCTTCCATTTCCTCCCAAACCTAAATCCCTTTTCCCTAACCAGCCGGGATGAAGCCTGCTAAACATCCCCACATTAACCTACCTTTACCCCCTCAACAGACAGAGTGTATTAAAGCAGAGCCCAGGAGGGAAAATGTCTGGGAGTGGATGTACACTCTCTAACTTAGTCATAACTCGGGGCCCACTCAGCTGTCTATTTGCCTGTCTGGAGACATTCTAATACTTTTACAGGACTTAGTAGGCTCTGCAGGGGAGAAAAAATCATGAGCAGACAAAGGGAGTGGATGGATGGAGTGTGGAAGGGCACACAGCAACACTGTATTGTAAAGACAGAAAGGATTAGAGATGGTGCAAAGGTTTAGTTTATCAGAATTCCCATTAGCTATTGCACTGCAGCAGCTATTCTTCCTGGGGTTCACATGGCGATGATATAAGGGACACAATGGAGAGAAGTGAGGTTGGGTAAGGTAAGGAACTGAAGTAGCAGTAGTGGAGGGAAGTTGAGAAAGTAAACGTGGCTGGATGAAGCAAATGTAGAGGTCAGAATTGGTGACAAGAAAGGGGATGCTGGCAAGTCTTGTAATCAGATGAACACAAAAAGCAAGAATGACAAAAATGATGAGTTTACTGTAATGCTAATCAAGGCCATTGTGCCAACAGTGTGTAGGGAGTGGTGCTAATCAAAGATGGTGGACGGAAGAAGGAAGAAGCCTGAAAAGACGAGCAGACAAGTAGAGAGTTTTGCAAATGAAGAACAGGACAAGCTGAAGAATTAATGGTATATAGAAGTTTAAGAAGGGGGTAGATAGGTCAAGAGGAAAGGAGAGACGATCTGATAAGTTATACTGTTGACTTGTTCCTTCTCTTTCCCTCAAAGCATCATCCCTCCATCTCTCCTCATTTGTCTTCATTAAGAAGGAGCATGTTGTATTGAAAGAATAATGAGTTTTAATTATGTGCTCTTTGCAAAATTTATTATAACTGAGTGTACTGTTTAAAGAGAGATGACCTATAAAATGTAACAAAGATGCTGCCTTTTTTTGCCACTTTCTAACCTTTCCAAATGCATGTACCATACAATCAAAAGTGTAAGTCACCAAACACGCACAAACACATACACACACACACACACACACACACGTACACGCACAAACCAGGCTTAATGTAGTCTGTTAGGATCGTTAGCCGAGTTAATGTCCATGCACTTGGCCCAATGGGAGTTTCTGTGTCATTCTCCATGCTCCCTGAACAGATACAGAGATACAGATATAGACCTGCCCCTGGGGAAGACATGTGCACACTCACAAATACACACTCGCACACATAGACATGCAGATGCCCACCTCATCGTGTGACTCTTACAAGCCGTGGCAGACGGGAATATTAAGCTTATCTGTGGAGATGTTTTGAGAGTGCCAATGCTGTCACATCAGATTAGCTTGATTTTGGCCACGCCCCTTTTCTCTCATCATTTAGTCTTCTCTGTGCCCTCTCTTTCGTAATTCTTTTTTCTATTCCCAATCATTTGTCTCAAACCCCACCTCACTCTTGTTTTTCTTCTTTAGAATTTATTGGCTTTTGAAATTAAGAAGTGAAAGATTTATAAAAAGAAATTTCAAGTCATATCAAAATTGTGTTTCCAAATACCTGTCCTCAAGGCAATCTGTTGGTCCTTACATAATTTTAAAATTTCTTAAAATAACACAGATCTCTTTGTGCTTCAAGGCAAGCCTTGGATCAACATATAAATTGGTTAGCGGTACAACTTGTCTAATATCTTGGCCCCCCTCTCCTCTCCTCTTTCTATCTAGTCTCATGTCGCTCTGCTTGACAGGGCAGGAAATCAGTCTCATTTCTGCTTTAATTCGTTCTGATCAAACATGTCGCTCTCAATCAGCCCCATTTCATTAGGAGATGCCCGTACCACAGCCCACCAAGCAGGTAATGGCTGACACTCTCATATTTCAGTGTGCTACAGCAGCACGTCTGTCTGTGTGAGGTTTGAATGTGCGAGCGTGAGATACACACATTATTTCCCAAAAAATGGATTTAGGCTTGTGTGTGACTATCACACACTCTATTGGAAGTGCTAATGCATTTTGTATATTTAGAAACACAATCGATTCTGTCTCCCACTCAAGTCTTTGTTCCACGCTTCAGTGTTTTTTTTCTTATCATCTCACATCTTTTAAAAAAGCTTTCTAATCCTCTCCTCTCCTCTGTTCTCCTCTCTCAGAGATATGGGGTGTAGGCTCCCAAAGTTGCGGAAGACTGAAGAGAGGCACAGCCCGGGAAACATTTACTCCACCCTCCGACGTCCTCAGGTGGAGACTAAAGTTGGAGTGGCTTACACCTACCACTTCCTGGATTTCCTGTTGGGAAAAGAAGGTATGAAGTACAGTTCCGTGTACTGTCAATCATTTCTGTTTAACAGACAGAAATTATTCTCTTAATACCAAATATATCCCCATTTGTGTGGAAAGTTGTTTTCTTTGTTCTTCTTGAGAGCTTGGGCTGGGCTCTGCGTAATTTTGCTGAAAAACAGACAGCAAGATCACTGTTCACATCAGCTCTGTGGAGCTTTTTAGCATCTTTCAGCTCATTATATGAGTTTTGCAACTGACAATTTTACCGTTTTAATTCGGTCCTGTTTTCTGCAGTAAAAAAGCTCAGACAACCTGACTGTAAGCTACCTGCCCAGCACCAAACTGATGTTAAAACGAGTGACAGCTGGCAAACATAGATGTGTAATTAGCAGCTAAATATCCAGATACAGTCCAGAGTTACTGGAGACCAGAACTGAATTGAAGGGCTACAGGACATTTGACTTAATTTTCCAGGTAACCAGTAAAACAAGTTAAAACAGATGCAGACAGTTGTTCCTTCTTAAATGCTGGATGTATAAATAAGAAACTAAATCACTACCCATTAGCAAATCAGCCTTATAATATGACAGTATGTCAGTATGATTACAGTCTGTTGAATATTGGCAGAATATTTGCACATGCATGTTTCTTCTGTGTATTTATTACTAAAAACTAATAAACAGGGCATCCTGCAATATTTGTTCCCTTTGTAACTGATAGATCAATTCTATAATTGATTCTTGGCAAAATGAATCTAAAGATGCCCTTACAAATTTTAGTTTCCAAATCCTTCTGTTTGCTAACAATCATTATGATCGTAATGAATGAGTGACTAATTGAATGAATGACTGATAGAGATTTCAGACGCAGCTCAAATGAAAAGAACAAATCTTGGCCCTGAAATGCAGCAGGCGAGCTTCATTCAGATCTAATTCCTGTTTGTCCCAGTTCCAGTCTGGAGGAGGTTCCGAGGAATGCGTCTTCACATTTGGTCATTCCAAAGTAATTCAGAGGAATTCTTTTAACTGAGTATGGTTGTTTGCCGAAGTTTGCTGTTTTATGTTGAACTCCGCTTCGCTTTGTCATCCTGAGCTCTGGTTACAGTTTTGTATGTGTGTGTGTGTTCTACTCATAAAATAGCCACAGTTGCTATTCTAACTTTAACCAGTCAAGTGAAATGTTTAGGTCAGCAACTCTTGTCTTTTTTTCATACAGTAAGTATCTTGAGGGAAGAAAGTGGCTTATAAGCTGAAGTTGTGTCTGCGTGCAGCTCCTGTTGCAGTGAGTTCAAAGACTGTAATTCTCAGATTTAGCTGTATTGTGCTGTAGCGATGCCCTCTAACTTCCCTCTGCTGCTCCCTCTCACAGTGACGGTATAATAAAGCTGATGAGTGTGTGCAAGATGCCGCCTTTGGAAATGTGTGTGTTTGTTTGTACCTATTTGCAAATATGAACAATTGTGTGTCTGATAATGTGTGGGTGTGTATGCTGACTGCGTCTTAAGAATGTTTGATGAGAATCCTCTAGAGGCATTTGGTTTCTAAAAATACTAATTCTGCCATTATGTTGGTGTGGTCTGTGGAGAGAAGGGAGGGACTGCGTGAGGGAAAAGAGGGGCGAGAAGGAGAAACAGATAGTGCTGAAGCCTCTTTTCCTTATGGCTTAATGTTTCTAAGAGCCTCTGCTGTGCACTTCATCACCTGACAAGCAGAAGCAGGTGCGAGCAGCTCACTGAAATCCTTTTCAGTGGAGTTTCAGATGCAACACTGTAACAGACAGCAGGCACCAAGCCACAGCCAAGTGGCACTGGTCCGGTTGCCAGTCGGCTTCATTTTCAGCCAGCCCTGTTATGTTTGGCAAAATGGTTAGGCTGTAGTGTTGGCAGAGAGAAATCTGGCAACCCCAAATGGTGGTGACCAAAACAGACAATAGACATGAGGATTGCTTGTCTTCCTTGTTGCTAAAGGCTGTAGCAGATAAAGTGTCTAATCACATGTGCAGGAGCGCACACATAGAGATACAGGAGGACCACACACACACACACACACACTTACACAGTGATCATACAAGCAGCCATGGTGGTTCATTCACACGCACACAAAACACTTTATAGCACTTAGTCAACAGAGTTAGTGTTATCTTTCAACAGACAGGCAGGTCATTTATATGGTAAACTCACTGACGCCACCTGAGCTGCTTAAGATGGGTAGACTCTATTTTAGGATAAACACAGCTACTATGAATTGATTGTGTGTGTGGCTGCGAGAGGGTATATGCCGGCCCCCTCTTCCTCTCTCTCTCCATTTGTGATAGAGAGACCAAGAGAATTGAAGGATTCCTGGAGGATTATCTGATTGTTTGTGGAGATTGAGAGACCTCATTCCCAGCAAAGGGATTTATTTGTATTTGTGTGTGTATGTGTTTGTGTGTATGTAGGAGGCAGATAGAGGAATCTGTATGTCAGTCCATGACATTGAAGAAACCCACGGTCAAATCCATGCTTTAATTCAATTTGGCTTCCATTAATAATATTATTTCCCTGCCAGCGTGACTTGATGACTCCTACACAGTAATGAAAAACAAATATCTTCGCTGGTGCCCCTGTGAAATATGGGAGTCTGGATGGCTGTTTATTAAACTAAGTTGTGTTCTCGGGAAGAGGAGCTTAATGTTCAGAATGAAGAGGAGCACAGTGTGATTTCTAACTTGACCTTTGACCACTGAGTGATGAAACTCACCAGAAACAATGTGGCTGATGATACACTGTCAGCCTTTGTTTTGTGAGCTCTTGCTGCGCTTGAGCTGAAAAAAAAAATTTCCATGTGACTAAGCCCAGCTCTGGGTCACAGCAACCCTGTGATTAATCCAGGGAGGATGAGGAGAAATATGTTCAATGTTTCAGGCATTTGCCCTGCGGTTCACACATGGACCATTTATTTGATTTGTCAAGGCCCATCTCGTCACATGACCCGAATCTAATGTCTCATTCAACTCAACTGTCTTATTACTCTCTAATCACCAATCTGCTGTAGCTTGACAGTTCCTCCGCCTTCACGAAAGGTACCATGATCTTCATTATCCCTGTTGTAACACTGATTGGTTACCTTGACATGTTAGCATGAATGTAGAGTATGAAATTTAACATCCAGGTGTGACATTTAAACCCAGCGGTCTTTGTGTCGAAGCTCTGCTCAGATAATGAGCAGAAGAAATGAAAAGAGTGGAAAACACGTATAGAAATGAGTGGAGAGTGGAGAGTGGAGTCACGGGGGTGTAATAGAGAACAGAGGATGAGAGACTGAACAGCACATAAAAACCAGCGCTGCGGTGAATGGTAGTCAGGTCTGGTGTGGGGAGGGGAACGAGCAGCTTGCGAGCGAGGAGAGGAGAAGTCGAGAGAAAGAGAGCTAGAGGTGTGAGAATGAGCGAGCGGGAGCCAGGACTCTGCCGATGTGTGAGGAAGGAAGTTAGGTGTGATGCTGTGTGACTAACGCTGGTCTCTGGAGCAGACAGCGAGGAGCTGAACTCTGCTGATGACTTTCTGCTGCCCTGCAGAGACGGAGACCCACTCGGCTCATTAAAACTTACAACATGTGTCTAATGCTCAGCTCTGTGTGTGTCTGTGTGTGTTGGTGGGGCTGTTTTCGGTGCTTTTGCATACCTGTGGGCAAGTTTATTTTGAGCAGAGGTATGTGCACAGATTTATGCAATGGTTGTGCTGTATAATTGGAGTATTTTTTTGTGTACTTGACTTACACCACAATGTTTTGGTAGATTTTTCTTATTCCTTCTGTCTTACATTATATGCCCTTGCTATTAGAATATTTGTGATATATCTAGCATACCACAGATCCATCACTTTGTGGCATCCGCATTGCCTGACAGAGGCTTCCAAGGTAAGCACATCAACGTTTTTCAAAAGAGAGATTGTCAGTCTGACATAGTTTAAATCATTCAATTTTTCATGCAGTTTCAGTCTTATTGGCAAAAGGCCTTGAGAGCATGCCAGCAAAGATGGCAGAGAGATGCTGTGTGTCAAAAGTGAGCCAGACTGGAATTCACAGCATCACAAGTACATGGGTACTGCATGCGCCTTAAGCGCCACACTGTGTTCTCACCACAGCAAACCTTTTTTCTCCTGCTTGTACTTGTCAGCCATTTTTGTGAACCCAGCGCTTTTTCTGAGACATTTCTCATAACGTGTGCGGTCTGAGATCATTTCTCCTTTGTCAAAGCTCAGATACTGACCAACAACTGTCATACCTTGGGGCTACATTCCCCAAACAGTGGGGGAGCTCCTGGCTTCTGGAAGTTGATTATTTTATAGTCACTGTTTAGGCACATATCCTCGCCTAAAACCTCTGCAAGTCATTAGAAGGCTATTTAAATAAACGTGAACCTCCAGCAAGCAGCGGGATAAGCCTTGAGGGTGGCTGTAAGTAGTAATCCCCATGCATCACCTAGCAGGCTTAGCGCAAACTCTTTCTTTCTCATGCACGCACACTCAGACAACACGGGCAAAATGATGGCCCACACACACACACTCGCTGTGATACTGTGGCACACATGCACTGCAAAATATGCTTTACAGTCACACATTGAAATTCTGGGATTTGTACAAGGAATTAATAAGCCCTTTCAAGCAACTACAGGAAGGAGATGACTCTCACACTTGACATGTAGCTTGTGAAATCCAGGGTCAAAAAGTGAGGCGATGCCTTTAGCACAGAGTGGCAGCGATGTGGTCAAAGCTGAGACGAAAATAGAGGATCAACAGAACAGTCCTACACTCACTTCTTGTTTCTGTTGAACAATGTATCCTTGGATTTGTCTCTATCCTTTTAACATTTGTAGTGTATGGATGCACAGTCTCATAAACACACTCATGCTTACTTAAATATGGACTTCCCCCTCTTAGTTTTAAACACTAAAAGTCAGAGAGAAAAAAAAAAAGCTTCATTCCGATACACCCCTCAAGCTCCGCTAAACACATGCACTCCTGCACTTTCACCCTTCTAATACTACCTCCCTGGTACTACAAAACTCCAGCCGGCTTTTCTGCCCTGAGCCGTTCCCATTCTGGAGCAGAACTGCATCCTCCCTTTTAAATCCCACAGTGGCAGACAGTATAAATGAAGTTGCTTCCCAGCCTAAAGCGCTTGCAGAACACCCTAATAACTTTCTGTATGCCCTGCCTGAATTAGCTGCGATGCCTTGCCTGCGTCTTGTTGGTGGGTGAGTGCCAGCCGTGCAGAGCTAATGACGGCTAATGACTGTTTACGGTGACAGGATCGTTGTTATCCCCCCCCACCTCACTCCAGTCTCCAGCTGTTATTATTATTATCACTGTACTGCTTTTGATAAGTCCCCACAGACACCCGTTTAAGTGTTTGCTTGATGAAAGGCTCTCGTGGTTCCAAGCAGTTATGCCAAGATGATGTGATGGTTGGATTTTCTCTGGGAGTTTTTTTTCTCCCATTGTTTGACTGAGATGGGAGTCATGAGAGTGTGTCCTCATGTGCTTGTATCCCTAACATACTTGCCAGATTCTCGGGTGCATGTGTGTGTGCGTGTATGTGTGAACATGCCAGATGATGAGGAACAAATTGAAAATGAGATGGCTTGCACATTTTTTCCCTCCATGTGTGGATGTCTGTGTATTTTGTGTGTATGTGTGTGTCTAGTTAATTTATTCAGGTTATTTTCTCTTCTCCAGACCCATGCAAATGAGATTGAATGGGAAAGGATGACAAGCATTCAAGCACAAACAGACAGCCTCATCTCTCTCTCTGCTCTCCTCCTTCTATAGCCCAGCTCTGCTAACTGCCTCTTTCTTTCTGTCTCCTGTCTCCTGTTTTCTATACTTCTCATGTCTTTTTTTTTTTCCCCCATCCTCCTCCCTCTCACACACCTGGCTTCACTCAACACCCAGCCATACGTGCATGCTCCCTTAAAAGCCTGTAAACAGGCAGAGAGCCTTACTACAATGCACCGACCTCAAGAGGGTCGCTCTCACAAACACTGCGCTCTCCCTGGTGAATTTGCTGTGACAGTTTGCTTCCATACGATAAGCTCTACTAACCATTTCCACTGAAGTAAACGGGTTTTCTTTCCATTGTGTTTGGTAATAAGAGAACCGCCTCTGTGTTAGCGATCGCTGCTAATGCCATACGCCCAAACAAGCAATGTGATAGCATTGTCTGTCAAACCTTTTGATGTATGTGTGTGTGCATTTGTGTTGGGGGGGGGGGGATGTGTTAAACTCTGTGTCTCTTAATATGGGTGGGTGTGTTTTCAAATAAGCACTTTCCAGCATCCGTCCATGCATAACGGTGTGTGTGTTTTCCAAAAGCCAGACTGTGCTGGTGACAGTGAGGACGGAGGCTAATAGTTCTGGTGTAATTAGTTTCAGATTTAGCATGAAGATGCCATGTGTTGTTGTTCAGTGGGAATTATCATAATGAAACATGCTCTGTCTTTGTTCCTTCACACCCTTTGTCCCTTTGTCTCTTTCCCCACCTCTCTTTTTTTCTGCCCCCTCCTCTTTGTTTCAGCTTTTATCCATTTCTAAGTAATTCTCTGCTGCCTTTTTCAACCTGTCCCGTATTTCCCATTACCCCATTCTTGTCTAACCTTATTGCTCTCCCTTCCCTCTCACCTGTTCTCCTCCCTCCAGAGGTGCCGGTGTCGTCAGTCCTTTGTCTGTCCTCAGTCAGAGAGCTACCAGTTCAGGTCAGGGAACTCTACACGCAGGGTTTTGTCCTGGTTGCTGTCCACCCCTTTGTTCACCCCTGTGGGCCTCGCCAAGCACACATCCAGCGCCAGCTCCACCGGGCCGTGCTGGTCCGAGAGACACCAAGGTAAACAGATTAAACATGCCTTTGCCTTGAGCATCTGCACCACCTCTACAGAAGAAAATTGTAACCTGTAAGAATAGTCACTGTAGATTGATTAAAATAATTAGGATGATTAATTTGCAGCCAGATTTAGATTCGTTAGAAGCCGCCAGCTTTTGTGACTTCATTGTTTTGACATGGAAGCCAATTGAGACTCATTATCCAAGTTTCCTCACCTGCTTTTTTAATTGCTGGTGAGTCAGCCACTTAAAATTGCTAACTTTAGCTCACTATCCCAATTTTCTCACTCTTCACTATAAATGTAATATACTGTACTGAGACTAAATCAAGTGGCTGTCTCATCTGTAACCTAGTTCCTCTTCACTTCTTGCATGTTTCCAACCTGACTTTATTCTCAGCATTTCATCAAAGAAATTAATGAACCCAAATATAAACCATATACATACTGTACATGCTGAGATCTCCTAAGACTGTTCATTATTTATGAGTGTATATCATCATTTATGCAGTCCTGTTGATGTGTTCATTGGTAGCTCCGTTTCATTTTTATCTTTGCATCATATTAAGTTTTGCCAATGTTCTCCATCAGTTTTGCTGATTTTCATTGTTTTGTGTTGAAGTATCTGGTTTTCCCATTTGCTTATACTAGCTTTTTGGTCATGCTGGCACCATGCCTTTATTGAACAACAACAATCGTCTCAAGGGCCTTTGTATTGTAAAGACACTACAATATTACAGAGAGAACCCCAACAATCACACGATCCTCTATGAGGAGCACTTGGCGACACTGGGAAGGAGAAACTCCCTTTTAACAGGAATAGACCTCTAGCAGAACCAGCCTCAGGAAGGGCCAGGCATCTGCCATGACTGGTTGGGGGTGGATGGGAAAGAGAAAAAAGGAACATAGAAAGACAAGGACAAAACACAAACTATGGGAGACAGAAGACAAAAGTTAAAGACATGCAGTCACGGCATGAAAGCGAAATGGAAGTGAACAGAGGAAGGAAGAAGAAAAGGAGAAGGAATGCCCAGGCAGCCTGAACCTGAGGCAGCACAACTAAGGAATGGTTCAGTCACCTGATCCAGCTCTAACTAAAAGCTTTATCAAAAAGGAAAGTTTTAAGCCTAATCATAAAAGTAGAGAGGGTGTCTCTTTCCCCAATTCCAAACTGGAAGCTGGGACCTGATAGCTGAAGGCCCTGCCTCCCATTCTACTTCTGGAAACTGAAATTAAGCCTGCACTCTGAGATCAAAGTGCTCTATTGGGATAAGATAGTACCATGAGGTCTATAAGATATAATGCGGCCTTATTATTCAGGACTATTGAATGATAGTCTGAATCATCACACTAATGGCTGATTGTGCCACTATCTGTCATTTTGTGAAATTCAGCCGTAAGATTATAACTTGTGAATAACACAATGTAAGTATTAAATCATATCACAGCTTTGGTAAATTTCTCATGGACTTCTATGTAATCAAACTTCTTTTTACAACAAGTCAGAAAGCTGTTTTCCCATAGACTTCTATAGGACTGGAAGTCTTTTTGCAACCACAGCTATCGCCATCTGGTAGCCTTCAGATAGAATGCAGTTTTAAGGCACGTCATTCATTTTTCCGAAGCTATGTCCATGTTTTTTACTGTCTGTGGTTAGCAGGCTAACATGAGCACGCTAACGTTTTGCTAAAAAAATGCTGCTCCTGTAAAGTTCAGCCTCACGGAGCAACTAGCATGGCTGCAGAGCCTTAGTCTTGTTTAATTGCTAGAAGACCACCAGTATTTGAACAAAAAAGGAAATGTTTGTTTGGACATTTTTTCAGATAGTGGTAGCACCTTATATACCATTTTCTAAAACCCTGTCACTTCTTTTTCAACACATATGTGACGGATCTAATACTTTAAACAATCCACACTCTCCAAAATGTCTAACATCATCCTACTAGAACTTTTTTTTTGTCATTTGAATAAAGAAAATGTCTCATGTAGACGGGGGGGAACCCTTTGTATCACTCTTGTGTCTTTCATTCAGACAGCTTTGATTACATAGTATGTAACCTTCCATTTGTTGTCATCTGGAGACTATGAAATTAAAGGCATTACTTTGTTTAGTCTGCAGTTTTTGGAGACCCCCCTCCCTTCTTCTTTTTATGTAAATTCAAGCAATAGTTTACACACACACACAAACTCACACAGGCACACACTGTAGTGCACCGGCAGGTGCCAGGCTGCTCCTTTGATGCCCCTCCTGCCAAGTGGTCCTGCTGCTTCCTGGCACCTGTCACCGTGGAGACGGCTGATTGCATCATCAGCGCTCGCCAGAGGGGAACGGCACGCTGAAAGAGAGAAACCATCTCTCCATCCTTTCATCTGCTTTCTTCAGTGATGACCGTCCCCCACTTTTCTTTTGTCCTCGTCACCCCCCTTCGTCCCCTTTACTCTGCCTTTTATCTCCCCATCACTGCCATCCCCTTTCATCAAAAACCCTAAAAATGAAAGGAAAAAAATATGACAGATCTACTGTTTCAAATCTAGCTGAGAATGTCACTCATGCCTCAGAGCACAAGATATTACCACGGCCTTCCCACTGACCTCAATCCAAATCTGAAGAGGCGTATCTGAATACTCCTTTTATGATGGTGTCTTGCAGTGGGAGCAGAAGGAAATTCAGTCCCTTTTCTGTCTAATAAGTCTTTTGTGGTTTTGATGAATGTGTGTTCTCCTAAAATGGAAAATTCTCCTTGTATCAGATTTGACATTATGTTTCTACTGTGATCATTCTGGGCCAATGAGTGCTCGTGAACATGAACACATTTACCAGAATCTATATAGCCACAGCTCCTTTAGACTGTAATGCTACTTGGTCATGCTGTGGTTATAATGAACAGGACATATAAACCTAAATGAAACAGTCCTGGGTAATGTTATAACAGAGCCAGGGCATTTGGCATTTTCTGGTTCACAAGAGCAGAATTGAACTAAATGATAAATGACTGATGATTTACATTGAACAATTCTTCATTTCTCACCTTTTAGTTCAGAGAAAAGCCAACTGAGATGGGCAAGAAATCATCTGGAGACGGATGTCTGTGTGGCTGGTCACCAGGCTGCTGACCCAGAAGTGATCCAGAGCTACGTCAAGAAGGTGAGTTCGAGTGGGAGCACAGTTATGTCAAATAGAGTGAAATTTTCAGGCTAGTTCAGGCAGGCAACTCAAGCCGCATAGTACCCCACTCTTCTCATGTCATGTACCGAACACACCATCCCGGTGTTACCCTATTTGATCTGCAAAATGGGGGTTCCCCATTTTTATGTGTAACATCTGCAAGTAGTGATGAGGCCAGAGACCAGACACTAAACTCTAACTATACTCTGCTGTGGTCATTTCAAATGTGATCTATCTGTCTGAAATACATTAGCAAT
Source organism: Paratilapia polleni (assembly GCA_015106735.1). Taxonomy (NCBI): domain Eukaryota; kingdom Metazoa; phylum Chordata; class Actinopteri; order Cichliformes; family Cichlidae; genus Paratilapia; species Paratilapia polleni. The sequence continues at coordinate 6,317 of VUQI01029908.1, read as the reverse complement.
GGGACAGCAGTAACTTAAAAAAAAAAAAAAAGATTGTAATTTTTAGGGTTATTCAAATAGCATTTTAGTAAAGAGGTGCCTGTGCACATTGGTGGTCCTCATGTTTCGACAAATATTTGGAGGAAAGGCCTTGTAGTGAAAATGCACAATCAAAATGCTTCTCACTTGGTCAAATGAAGACAGGAGGATATTAAGAATATTTTTAATTCATACATTTATTTCTACAACTGCACATTTCATGGAATTTTTTTTACTGGACCTACCTCCCCCTGTACTGTCTCCATACCTGTTGCACTGTTTCTGTGTGCGTGTGCTTCATGTTGGCACAGCACTACTGTGACAGTAAAGGAAATATTACCCTGCTCATAAGGCTACAGGCAACTGCCTATAATTGTCTGGTTACCATATGGTAACTCAGCCTTCGGTACTGGCATGCATATCTTCTTCATTTCAAATGGAGCAAATTTTCTCCGAGCTTTTCCATTTTAAAATCTTGCAAATTTACCTGACTGAAAGGATTTTAACAACTCATTGTGACAGGAGCTGAGACCAAACCCGGATGACATATGTAGGACCCAAGGGGGAGGGTTAAAAAAAGAAAAAGAAAAAAGATGGAAGAGAAGAAACCAGCAAAAGATACTAGATTTCAACTAGTTGCATTTCCAATGACACTGTTTGCTATCTTGTAACTTCGAAACCAAAGGAGGAGGAATATAATGAATAGAACGTTACAGTAAACTATCGAAAGAAGTAACCCCCAAGATACCATGCCAACACAGAGCCTCATCGTTGGCATTTATCAGCCGTTAAACTCACTTTTAGTCTCTCTGCTCATGAATTCTCCAACAGTCCTACATTGGGAAATGAAAATGTGCACTATTGAATAGTTTGGCATTTGAACACCCAGAGAGCACAAAGGAAAACCTGATTGGATGGAAATGCACATCACTGAGTATAATGTGATAGGCTCCGGCAGCGTGACATGAATAACCAATCAGATCACAAGCTGACAGAGAGAGTTCGAGATAAGAACCTAGGAGCTGCATCGAGCAGACAGACTGACGGAATATGTGTGTGTGTGTGTGTGTTTGTGTGTGTGTGTGTGTTTGTGTGACTGTCTCTATCTTAAGACCAGTGTAAGGCCTTCAGAGTGAGGACATCTTGTCCAGTCCTTAAGTCTTCAGTGTTAAGAGTTTGAGGTTATAACTTCCTACGGTTAGGTGAGTCTATTATTAACAATATGGATGCTGTCAGCTGGCAGGCTGCATTATGTTTGTGTGTGAAGGGGAGGGAGGATGACTGTGGACAATGTGACCACGTGTGCATTTACCCCCCCCAACACACACACACACACACACACTACAGCAGCAACTACTGTATAGTACAAAAGTGGTGAAAAAGAAGTATGCCAAGGGAAAAACTGAGCTGAATGAAAAACAAGTGAGAAAAGAGGAAGAATTTATAAATAAATGGTATGTGCCAAATCACTGGGTCGACTGTATATATCATGCTGACATTACCAAGAGCACAGACTGTACACAGATACCATATGTAGCATAAATATTATACAAATAACCATAAAGCTGGCCTGGTTTACACTCACTGCTGCAGAGGCCAGGGGTGTTTCCTTATTTGGGCACCTTAAAGCGTTGAAGGTCTCACAGTTTCCAGGCGCCATGCTAAGATGTGTTAAACACCACCTGAATCCCTCTCGTAAATGAATCCACAGGGACTGCATATTTTCTAAAAATGTTCCATATTATCAGTAGTTTCAATATTATATGCACATTTTTTGAGACATCTTCCTCTGGAAAATCAGCCACCACACAAATATAATAATCACAAAATATTTTGCTTGCAAATTAAAGTTTCCTTTTCAATATGATTTCTTTTCAGGTGGAAATCAGGTTAAAAAGACCTACTTGAGATATCAGATATATTCAGCCCATTAAGGCAAATGAAGACTTGATTTTTTTTTTCTGGAAATGTGAAGCACCAGTGAGTTAACATCATGAGAATCCAAACAACTATTTCCTCTGTGTCTGTCCAGATGTCTGTTGCCTGTGGGAATGAGAGCAGCGTGTGAGTAGGACAGGAAATGATGTCAGAAATTCTCATGGAGAATCTGATGGCCGTACACCCTCTGAACCCTTACAAACACACACAGTCACATGCAAGCAGACACCCGCAAGATTTCTAAATTGACACAAATAAGAGCATGTGATGTACTTAAGAACACGTTTGTGTCAGACAGTATTCACATGACAAAGATATTAGCACAAAAACACAATCTTTCTAGTTCACCATTTCTTCCAGTTGTCATTCTATCTTTTCTCCATCTGGCTTTATCACTGTCACCAGCCCACATACTCTCCCTAAAGGAGAACTAAAGGCCAAGAGAACAGACAGAAAGAGGCAGAGTAAGGAAAGAGAAGAGTCAAAGTGAAAGAATCCGAATGTGCGACCAAATTTCTATGTGTACTTTTGCTGATTTGCTTCCATTTGCATGTGAGTGAGTCATCAAATCTAATGCACCAACAGTAGTTAAGCCAATTACTTTTGCAAAGCAGCTCAGGGCAGAGCAGCTCAGCAAATCAAGGTCAAGTTGGACCATGGAGTGCAAAACACTGGGCGTGCCCAACACCAGAACTGTAGCTCAACAAAACATATTGTACAATAAGATCCCATATTTGTCTGGTAAAAGAATATCTCGGTATCATTTTTCATTCTCACTAATCAGCTCATGTGTCTTGTCTCCCCACTTTTAACTAAATTTTCATGTCCTGATTTTTACTCATATCTTATCCAAGATAAGATAATCAGTATGATTACCATACAAGATCCTTGTTTGGCATTGCACCCAGCTTAAAGGCTTGAGTCAGTGGTCCCCAACTTTTTTGGTTTGTGACACCTAAACACAAGTAAACATGAAGGTGCAACCCATAAGTAGCTAAACCAAGGTGGGGTTTTTATTTCTTGTATTGTTTGATTTCATTTGAGTAATTTAAAATGTATCAGTGACTGTTTAACAGTTATATAGTTTTATGACCATCTTGGAAAGCCTCAGGGGCTTGCCACCCTCACTTGGATTGCTAGCTTATCTTATGGAGGAACAGCTGGTAATGTTTATTTTTATCAGCCTATGGTGATGATAAAGCAGAAGACCCCTGAATGAATGTTTACACTCAATTTAAAATGATAGCTTTATGTTACATTGCACTATGCAGGCAGGCAGTATATAGCCACTACTTAATGCACTTCTGTGTACAAATGAATACACTGAGCTTTATTGAGTCTGGCCTTCTGGACTCCGTGCCTATTAAAGGATAAGAACACTGATGCCAGCACACCATTGTCACACTGGTAGACATTCTGTAAAAATGTATGATGTTTCCCCTTATGATGTATGAGCCATCATAAGGGGATGTACAGCCTAGCAATATATATATATATATTTTTTTACATCTTACAGCTTAATTCACTGTGCATTAATTTATGAAACAATATTCCAATATTCCGTATTTGGTGTAAACCTTTGACCAATTTCCTACTCAAAAGAGTTGGTCTTTGTATGCATGTTTATCATTTTCACACATCTGAGGTCATGCTACCTGAATAAGGGGCTACCACTGTGCACAAAGATGCTCAACAACCAATGGTACGTTGTAGACAGCTGGATGATTTTGTTTTTTTATGAGTTACTTAATTGCAAAGTTGGAGAGTATCCCAACAATCTGATTTGTTTTTATAATGAAGCTTTTCTGTTCTAAGTCTGAAATTCAGAGCTTTTAAATCTGCAATACTGAGAATCTTTAAACAACTTTTTTTTTTAAAACTGCTATTAAAGTGAAGTGAAGATTAAAGTTTCCCGGTACAGCTGAATCATAGTAGAGTCATAGAGGTGGGCAGAGTGTCTGTTTTTTATAAGAGTAACGATGAAGCTACCAGAATAAACAGAGGAGTGGCTGATACACACTGGAGAAAGAGAAGCTTAGCAAGGGCTTAATGCATGCAAACACACACACACACACGCAGAACAGTATGTTGTAACTTGACCTGGCATCTGAGTCTCTGGCCCTGTCGGCAAGAAGGCACAATCAGCTATGTGTTGCGAGGGAGAGACACAGAGAGGGCAGGCTTGTCTCCCAGCAGTGTAATTTTCTTCAGTTTTGTGTGTTAACAATACCCTTTTGCTAATGCAATCAACAGATGCAGACTTTGCTCATTTTCTTTCCTTAAGCTTTTTCTTTCCATTCATCCCTCACTTGTATCACTCCTCCTCTCGTTATCTAAACATGATATCTGGTTACTAAATTCAAATAAGGACTCTTTTCTTTCAGTCTTTTTTCTGATTGGCTGATTTAAATTTTCAAACACTGATCAACCCCCCTTTCCTTTTCAGTGATAGGATGTACGCTCATCCCTCCCTTTTTCCATCCTCACTTCCCTCCTTCCTTCCTTCCAAAACAACCAGATGGTGAGACAGCAGCTGAGAGACAGACAGCAGCAGCAGGCGGGAAGCCCTTAGAGAGTGATATCAGAGTCTCACTCTCTCACACGCTCTCTCTCTTAGAGGATAAAAAGGGCTCATTGTGTCCTCCTTCACATGGAAAATGTTGGAGGAACGCTGTAAATTTCACACAGAGTAACGATAGTCCAGGGTCAGTGTGGCAAAATACACACAGAACAGCTTTACCCTGATCTCAGTGTGTTCGTATACAGCCGTCGTTTATCTGGGATTGGGTGGTTGGGATAACTTCTGCATGTGCATACTGTGAGGATGCTAGAGAAAGATACGTATGCATACGTATGTTTATTGATAGTGTGAATTCTATCTTTGATGGGGGTTTCTTGATTGATCATATGAATGATCTGTATATGTGTGTTAACATTTAAAGTCAACTTGCAATCCTAAAAATCAGTAGCAGATACTAACATTAAAGACTGGATAGCTAACTACAATATATGGACAAAAGTAGTGGGCCACACCTCTTGATCTTTGTATTCAGTTGTTTTCAGTCCCATTGACACAGGCATATAAGCACTTTGTATATCAAGCAGCTAGCTATGCAGTCTGTCTTTACAAACATTTGTGAAAGAATGAATTGTTCCAAGAATTTGAGCACGGTACTGTAATAGGATGCCACTGTTGCAACAAGTCAGTTCATAAAATTTCTTCCCTCCAAGACAGTCCACCGTCAGCTGTAAGTGGTATTTTTGGAAAGTGGAAGCGTTTAGGAACCACAGCAACTCAGACATGAAGGGGCAGACCACAGAAAGTTACAGAGCGCTAAGTGCTGAGGGGAATATTACGTAAAAGTCACCAACGCTCTGCTGACTCAGTGACTGCGAAGAGGGCATCATGGCATGTTTCCATGTGATTCCATGGCTGAGCAGACCCTGTAGGTGTAATGTGTAGGTGGCCCACTACTTTGGTCCATATAGTGTTTGTCCCACTTGATGCCATTTTGAACAAAGATGTGGATGCAGCTAATCCCCAGCTCAGAACACCTACTTTAACATCCTGCTCCAGTGTTCGGATCAATTCTCCATCCACTTGCCCTGTTTGGGCCACGCGGATAGAGCGCCGTTCTGCCTTCCTCAGCCGGTACTGCAGGATGCGGCAGGTCTTGTTTGCCTGAGGAACAGAGGCAGTGTCAGCAGATAATGTTATATGTCAGCTGTCTAATCCATCTTGATTACTTTGCTTCACTTCAGTGTTCCTTGCAGCAGTCATGTATACAGTGCCTTGCAAAAGTATTCATACCCCTTGAACTTTTCCACATTTTGTCACGTGACAACCACAAACTTAAATGTATTTTACTGGGATTTTATGTGATAGACCAACACAAAGTAATGCATAATTGTGAAGTGGAAGGAAAATGATACATGGTGTTCAAATTTTTTTTACAAATAATAATCTGAAAAGTGTGGTGTGCATTAGTATTCAGCCCCCTTTACTCTGATACCCCTAAATAAAATCCAGTGCAACCAATTGCCTTCAGAAGTCACCTAATTAGTAAATAGAGTCCACCTGTGTGTACTTTAATCTCAGTATAAATACAGCTGTTCTGTGAAGGCCTCAGAGGTTTGTTAGAGAACATTAGTGAACAAACAGCATCATGAAGACCAAGGAACACAGCAGACAGGTCAGGGATGTAGTTGTGGAGAAGTTTAAAGCAGGGTTAGGTTATAAAAACATATCCCAAGCTTTGAACATCTCACAGAGCACTGTTCAATTCATCATCTGAAAATGGAAAGAGTATGGCACAACTGCAAACCTAACAAGACATGGCCGTCCACCTAAACTGGCAGGC